>JARYHS010011853.1:0-18000 GCA_031002005.1 Vandiemenella viatica
CAGACCTCAATATTTATTATTTGCGAAATAAATGTTCATTAAATATTTATCATAGGACAAGGGTTTGTAATTATTTGTAAGCCACCAAGCCTGAGTGGTCTGCTGCCTAAGTGGTTAGGGCGTGTGATTGGAGATGGAAAGGTCCGCGGTTCGAGTCCCTGTCTCGGCGATGATTTTTATAGACACTTAACCCGTCATTAACCCCCGGCGCAGTATACTGTATGAGGTGAAGTACGCCAGGACGGTTCTGTGGTTCGGATTCGACGTACCAGGTAGGATGGGCGGGCTACGTAAAGGCGGCTACGACAGGGGCAGAATGCCCAGCCAGTAGAAACCATGTCACCAGGTCACTACGATCACACGTAATTATTATTATAGTTCCATAAGTTTCTAACAGATGGCGATGTGTTAACTTATCTATACAACACTTGGTTAGCTAGGTTTGGGTAATCATCCAGTCGATCACGCTCTGTTTCAATTTATTTATGCTACAGTTTATTCCTAACAGATGTCGGTGTGTTATTTTATCGAACCATCCAGAAGATGGCGTTGTATTTCGATTTATTTATACTACAGTCTATTCCACGCCATATGTGTGAGTTTCTTCAATTTTAATTGTGCTGTGTATTGTGTTATAATTATACTGTATTGTTCTTCAAAGTAATTACACACATGAATATAACATTGAAGAAAACGTTACGGTAAATTCGAATCGTGTAAGTATTTCTCGCTAGCTTATCATTTTTCTTCTTCTTTTTGTTCAGCTAGAGACCACGTGTTAATTTCAATTCCTCTCCTGTTGTTTTTTCTTTCTTCCTCCCCAGTACTCCTTCATTATTGCACTCCTCTCTACCTTTGAATCCTGCCATATTCAAAGTCTGCTATTGAAAATTTTTCTTTCCATAAAGTTCACTGGTATTATTTCGTTTCAAATCTTTCTAAACCTCTTGAAAGCCTGGTGTCATCCATGCTATAAATGTATCGAAAAAAATATCATTCTTCTTTTTCTGTTATTTTTTTCAATGTTATTTTATATTTCCTCATTAGTTCTTAACTTCCATTTTACGGTATTTTTCAATGGACCCAGAAATTTCGGTTTCACCACTGTGTTTTAGTGTCTTATTTTAAGGCTTTCAGAAAGGCACTTTTTGTTGTAATTCAAATATTTTTCAGTGAAATGTCGCCAAAGAATCTAACCTCGACAATGCGTGTAGCAGAGAGGCAAGACGCAAGACGAGAAAGCTCATCAATCAGCAACACAAATCGCAGCAAGTAAGGAAGTTCAAAGAATCAGGACAGCTGAGCGTCGTATGCAAGAATCTCAAGAACAGCGTGATGAACGTCTGTGACAGAATATATCGAGAACAAGAGCGGCACGAGAACAGCACATAGCTACATTAGACAAAGAGAACGAGAGAGACAGTAAATCAGCCGTGCTTTGACACGTGTATCATTTGTTCGTCTTGCGTTCCAATATGCACCAGCCATTGATTACTCTGCACATTCTAAAACTGCAATCGGTGCAATGAACAAAATATGCCAATATTATCAGGCTTTGAAATTCCGCAATGAAGCAGCCGCCATGTGTTGTGCATCAGGAAAAGATGTATTATTACCACTACCCAATCCGCCAGAACATTTACAATCCTTCTTGCTGGCGAATCAAACGATTCGAAATTGTTTCTGCACAAGACACGCAAATTCAATTCTTGCTTCCTGATGACGTCTTTTGGGGCAACAAAAATTTGCGATCTTACATCTGATGGACGTCATTTTGAAACTAAATTCAAAATACAAGGCCAGGTGTACCATAAGATTGGGTCGTTGATACCGATGTCAAACGATGACCCGAAGTTGCTCCAAATATACTGGAAATTGTGAGGAATGTTTGAAAATTAGGTGCCAGTATAATTTCATCGAACAAGCAGAAGAGAGAGCAATTGTGGTATTGTTGGAAAATTGTTTGGAAAATAATAATCAACTTATTCAATT
Source organism: Vandiemenella viatica (assembly GCA_031002005.1). NCBI lineage: Eukaryota > Metazoa > Arthropoda > Insecta > Orthoptera > Morabidae > Vandiemenella > Vandiemenella viatica. Next base: position 1,993 of record JARYHS010011853.1, read on the forward strand.
GTGTCGCCACAATTAAAAAATGACAACTATAAAATTGTCATCAAAGCTGACGAATTACCATAAGGAGAACACGCTGGCAGATTCAACGCGCCAACCGTAGATGAAGTTGAAGTTTTTATGGTTGGTGACTCAGTTGATTAAAGTCACACGTCAAGATTGAACTGTTAGTATAATTTCTGATCTGCACCGTTCGTATGACGCACTCCAGTATCCACTGATATTCTGGCAAGGGCAGAATGAATATCACATCAACATCAAACAACGTGATCCAGTTGCTGGTAAATTTAATATTCAACTATTTAATTCCTTATTTTATTAATACAGTAGACCCGCGGTATTCCAACCAGGGGCCGGATTATAGCGGTCCCACTATATTCATTCCTATTCTTTTTTTTTTTTACTATTTAATTTATTATTTTTTCAAGTAATGAAACAAATCAAAAATTTACTTCAATGAAATACTACGCCCCCCCCCCAATTGATGATTAGACGTAATTAGGATAACTATATCCTTCTATATCGTCAACTGTGCCTTCAATACGTCGTGGATATGTACGCCAAGGTTGAAAACAAGCATTTGCGATTTATTCTATACAACCAGGCTAAATTACGATCGGAGGAATACATCCTCTTACGGGATACTGTTATCGGCAATATTTATGAAAATTTAAACGCCAATGATATCGGTAATGCATTTATTTTACCTTCAAGCTACATCGGCAGTCCACGGAACATGCAGGAATATATACAAGTTGTGATGACTTACGTACGTCATTATGGTCGTCCAGATTTGTTTATTACATTTACATGTAATCCGAATTGGGAGGAAATACAAACTTTGCTATTACCAGGCCATCAATCAATGTATCGTCATGATGTCACGGCACGTGTGTTCAAACAAAAATTAAAATCATTGATTGATTTAATCGTAAAACATTCGGTTTTTGGTAACACACGTTGCTATCTGTATTTGATTGAGTGGCAAAAGCGAGGTTTGCCTCATTCTCAAATTTTTATTTGGTTTGAAGTTAAAATCCGTCCAGAAGAAATTGATCAAATAATTTCAGCCGAAATTCCGGACCCATTAATTGATCAAGAATTGTTTGATATTGTTACCAGTCACTCGATCCACGGACCGTGCGGTGCTTTTAACATGACATCGCCATGCATGGAACGTGGAAAATGTAAGAAGCGTTTTCCAAAGGAATATACGAATGATACTATTACGGATATCGATGGTTATCCGTTGTATCGCCGCAGAAAAGCTGAGAATGGTGGCCAAACATTTACAACGCGAATGTCAAACTCTAGAAACCAAGTTGAAATTGACAATCAGTGGGTGGTACCCTACTCACCATTGCTTTCAAAAACGTATAAGGCTCATATTAATGTCAAGTTTTGCAGTTCTGTAAAATACATTAAGTACGTTTGCAAATATTTTAATAAAGGCAGTGTTTTGGCCGTATTTGAAGTTCAAAATGTAAATAAAAATGACGAAATAACACGATATCAAATAGGTAGATACATCAGCAGCAACGAAGCTATCTGGCATATTTTTAGGTTTCGCATCCATGAAAGAGACCCTTCCATCCAGCATCTTGCAATACATCTTGAAAACGGTCAACGTGTATATTTCACCGAAGAAAATATTTTCCAAAGAATACTTGAGCCACCAAAAACGAAAAACCACAAACTGAATTTTTCACATTGTGTTAAAAATCTGATGTGTTCCGCCAATTCGCAAAAACATTATTATATACCGATGTTCCAAGCTATTTTTCATGGAACAAATTAGGTAAAAAATGGTAGCCACGTAAACAAGGAGAACCACATCCTTCGATCGCAGGCATATTCAAAGCCAAGACATTAGGACGACTTTACACAGTGCATCCAAAACAACGATAATGTTTCTTTCAGCGTTTGTTATTAGTGAATGTTCCCGGACCAGCTTCTTTCGAATATTTACGAACAGTAAATGGTCGAGTGTTCAATACATGTCAAGAAGCATGTCGCGAGTTGCAGCTGCTGGTAGACGACAATCATTGGGACCTGACATTTTCTGATGCAGCGTTGACAGCCACGCCGAATAGTATTCGTCAAACTGTTTGCAATTATTTTGACAACATGTTATCCAACACAATCTTCGAGTTTGTGGGAAAAATATAAAAACAGTATGACTGAAGATATTACTGAAATTTCAGTTTATATAAATAAATAGAAAATTATTTATTTATTTATTTTATAAATATCAATTTTTATATAATTTCAATTAAGTAATTTGTAATGAAATGTAAATTAAAATTTTTCATGATCGTTTGTCCTTAATTTCAACTCTCCGTAACTCTTTACCAATTACATTTAATTTCCAAATCCGACTACAATGTTTTTGTCTTTATTAGTGAATATTAATTTGACTACTTGAGGAAGGTTAGAATAACATTAATCCAACGTACTATAATTAGTAAGTCACAGCAACGCGTGACCGGGTCAGCTAGTATAATTATAATACTTGCATCAATGAATAAATGGATCAATAGCAGCATAAGACTGAAATAGGAATATAATTATTTTCACCATTGATAACACATCCAAAGCCAGCGGCAAACTGTAATATGATATGATACACAATATAAAAACACAATTACATATACAGTATATAAAAGCAATTCAATCCCATTAAACATAATTTGACCACACAAAGATACGGTATTCATGTTTCAACACGCGGTACCACTGCACAGACATACCGCAGCCATGCAGCAACATAGTATAATAAGTAATACAACAATGCAATCTCACACACAGCATAACAGTACAATTAGAGTGTAATGTTTACAATCTGTTTACACAAAAATGCGAAACTCACATTTCAACACAGAGCGTCACTCCACAGTCATACCGCATCTAGACCACAATACAATCTTTATATATAAAGATGAATGTATGTTTGTTTGTTTGGTTTTTTTCTTTTGTTGGTTTGTTTGGTCTTCATACAAATCCACAGTTTTTATCCGTTCTCGATGAAACTTTGCACACTTATCCTTTGAAACAACGAGAAAAATACTGTCTACATTTGGTTGAAAAATTATCTGTATAAATAACACATTTGTCTCATAACTTCGAAATACGGTGGTAGACAGACATTTTGGATGTGGACGACTGCGTACCGAGATTCCGCGTAGTGGCCTGTCAGCTGAGTGGCTAAAGCGCTGGCTTACGAACGTCGTGGTCTCCGTTTCGAATCTCTGTCGGGGATAAGATTTTTAAAAATTGTTTTTCATCGTAAGAGTCAGGCCTGGGCCGTAGGTTATTCGGATTGAATGTTAAACCGTAGATATTAGAAAGTTAGGGGTGCAATGCGAGGCAAATCGTAGGTATTTTTGCAATGTTGTAGGTGTATACTCTTTTACGTTATAATGATCCCTCAGGTTTTGTTCGCAGTCAGTGTGTAAGTGTGAACCACAGTAATATTATTATAATTAGGGATGTAAGTCTCTGTCTTTTTGATACGTTATGACTCCCAATTGGCTATATCGTTGTGATGGAATTTTATAAGGAAATCTGTATGAAGGGCACAGGATATTGTTTGCAGTGTGATTAACAGTTGTAGTCACGAAATTTTGAGACCTTATCGAATGGTGACAGAAATATGTTGGCAATTGATTCTCATAACTTTGAAATACGGCGATAGACAGACACGTTGGATATGCACGTCTTCAGACCGTGTTTCCGTGTAGTGAGCTGGAAGCTCAGTGGCTAAAGAGCTTGCTTACGAATGTCGTGGTATCTGATTGAAATCTCCGTCGGGGATCAGATTTTTAAAAATTGTTTTTCATCGTAAGAGTCAGGCCTGGGTCGTAGGTTATTCGGATTGAATGTTAAACTGTAGATATTAGAAAGTTAGGGGCGCAATGCGAGGCAAATCGTAGGTAGTCTTGCAATGTTGTAGGTGTACACTTTTTTACGTTATAATGATCCCTCAGGTGTTGTTCACAGTCAGTGTGTGACTGTGAACCACAGTAATGTTATTATAAATACGGAAGTAAGAGTCTGTCTTTTGGTTACGTTTTGACGACTAAATGGCTATATCATTGTGATGTAATTTTATAAGGAAATGTGTATGAAGGGCACAGGATATTTTTTCCAGTATGATTAACAGTTGTAGTCACGAAATTTTGAGATCTTATCGAATAGTGACAGAAATATGTTGGAAATTAATTCTCTTCAAGAGGCAGGTTCGACGGTAGAATGATATAGTGATAGCTTTCCTGTCATATTATGCCGACTCGATATTGTTTGGGACTAATCCTTCGTTACCAACAACTTACTATATTTTATTCTGGCAAAAAAAATTCTTAATCCACGCGTACGAAGTCGCGGGTACGAGGCTAGTTTACAATATAAAAACGCAATCACATTCACTCTGTACACAAAGTGATTAAAATATAATACAATATAATATAATATAAAATATAATATATACAATGTGATCACAGAATTACAAGATCAAAACAATAACATTAAATCTTGATGTTGTTCTCTTCCAGGAACCTCGTTATTGTTTTGTAGATGGTAACATCCTCCAGAGACAGGAGGTGGGTAACGTTTATTGGTAATTGTATTCCTAATTCCACAAGTTCTTTTATAAGGTGTGTGCTCTCCCGCCATTTTTCCTTGCAGGCAAATAGGAGGTGGTTGGGTTCGCATATGCTGCTTCCATCGCATGTGCAGGTTGGAGTGTTCAGTGAATTAATGCGGTGTAAGTGTTTTGGGAAGAAGCCATGATTGAATTTTAGTTTGCTAATGGTGATAATTGTTTTACTTGTTATGTAATTCGTTTGATGCCACTGCGATTTAGGGATTGTTGGATGTATGGTGCCGTAATGTTTTCCTTTTGTTTTTATTGTTTCTTCCCACGATGTTTGCCACAGTTGTTTAGCCTTGGCGCGCAGGGTGGACAGAAGATCAGTCGTCTTGATATGTGGGTATGTTTTACCGTCGGAGGCTGCCGACTTAGCCAACTGATCCGCTCTTTCGTTGCCGTAAATTCCCGTGTGCGCTTTTATCCAGATAAAGATGGTCCGTTTTCCTATTTCTTCTAGTTCCCTAACACTTTCCAGAATCTGGTACGTTAAGGGGCATCTCCACGCATTATTATTAAGATGATGTAGTGATTCGAGGACGCTTCGAGAGTCAGATAGTATGATCACTGTCTTGGAGCTGGTGCTCTTGGCATATTCTAATCCCTTGAGTATGGCAACCATTTCGGCGGTATATATCGTTGCTTCGCTGTGGAGTTTATACATCGATTCGACTCGTGCGTGCATATCCACGAAGGCACAGCCTACCTTGCTGCCGATCTTTGAACCATCGGTGTAAATGTGTACACTATTTTCGTATTGAGCAAGAGTTTCCAATAAAAGGCTTGTGTTCCGTGCTGTATTTTCGGTGAATGGTATGTCCAAGTTCATCTCCATTTTGATTACAGTTGATTTGTATGAGCCTTCGAAGCAAGGCATTTTCGTTGAGGAAATGATTATAGGTTGGTATTGAATTAAGTCGATGTATGTTGTAGCGAGCAGTGGTATTTTTTTCCTACGCCAGTAACTGTCCACAGTGGTTCTGTGCGCCAGTGCCTCTAATGCACCTATTAAGGGATTGTTTCGGAACTGCATAATCTTTGAGATGAATTTCCCACATAGGTAGTATCGTCGGATGTTCAGCGGAGGTTCCATGGCTTCTACGAAGAGTGCGTTTGTGGGTGTAGAGCGCATTGCGCCGAAACATATGCGCAGTGCTTTGTATTGAACCTTATCTATTTTGTTCAGCAGAGTTTCAGCTGCAGAGCTATAGCAGAGGCACCCGTAGTCAATTATCGGACGCACCAAAGCTCTGTAGAGGAGTAAGAGTACTTTCGGGTCAGCTCCCCAACAGCAGCCACTTGTTGCACGCAGCAGATTGATAGCCTTCTCACATTTGTCTATCACGTATGTTATATGTGGACCCCAGCTAAGTTTGGAGTCTATTTGCATGCCAGGTATTTGATTACCTTTTTGTTTGGAAATAGGTACGGCCCAAGTCGTACAGATTCCATTTGTTGTAATCGATGTCTCGTGTATATTACGACTGCTGATTTTTCTGGTGCTATCTGCATCCCATTATCTTGCAACCATTTGTTTAATCTTTCCATCGCTGTACTAAGCAATTTTATGCATTCCGTCAGCGTTTCGCCTTCTGCGTATATGCATATGTCATCTGCATATTGTAGTATGTACACTCCCCTGGGTAGTATTTTGGCCAGGTTATACGTGTATATATTGAAGAGGATCGGTGATAGAATCGATCCTTGCGGCAGACCCTGTCTCGTGTGTCGCGGTCCTATCGTGACTCCTTTGTGTTTTATGATCAGTATTCTGTCCTGCAGTATTGACATTAGGTTGTGTGTAAAGGTTGCGGAGAAGCCCAAGTTCTGCATCTTCCACGCTAGTAGATCGAGGTTGACATTGTCATAGGCGCTGTTGATGTCAGTATAAAGAGCTATGAGATATCGGTTTCTACTTAGACTGGATTGGATGTCTGTGACAAGTCTTACTAGTAGGTCATTGCTGCCTCTCCCGCGTCTGTACGCCCACTGATGGTCTGGTAGAAGGTCATTGTGTTCGGCAAACCATTCGATCCTATTTTTCACCATCCTTTCCAGTTGTTTATATGGGCATGGCAATAGTGCTATGGGCCTGTAAGCTGTGGCTATTGACGGGTTTTTTCCCGGCTTCAGGATCGGGATGATTCTCGAAGTTTTTAATCCTGCAATCTGTTTTCTTTTATTCCAGACATTGTTTAGAACTTTTAGGAGCATCTTTTTCCCTCGTGATGGTAAGTGTCCGATCATTCTGTAGTGGACGTTGTCTATTCCTGGTGCCGTGTTATTGGAATTCTTAGACGCTTTTTCAAATTCTTCCATGTTAAAAGGTCTTGACATGGGGTCGCTAGCTTCATCTTCAGGTGTGGAGTTGCAGATTTGGTTGGCGGAAGAAGGTGCTAATGTTGTTAGTATTTGCTCCAACATTTCCGTGCTTATGTTCGACGTAGGGTGCACTGTTTCAGTTGATCGTTTGTAATTTTTTACTTTTGTCCATATGGTGGTAATTGGGGTGTTTCTATTGATTGATGCGCAGAAATTTTTCCAACCTTCTCTCTTCATCTGTTTCAATGTTCTTTTTGTACGAGCTTGTGCTTTGTTTAACTCTATGAAATTTTCTATGTTGCTGCATCTACGATATTTTCGGAGCGCGTCTCTCCTCTCTTGAATAGCTTTCTCGCATTCCTCGTTCCCCCATGGTGGGTGGTTCCTGGTATTGTTCATTTCTTTTTGTTTCTTTTGGGGTATGCCTTATTTTGCCGCATGGTTTATAACCCGGATCAGGCTGTTATAGTCTTCCTCTGTCACTCCACCATCGTTTAGGTTGTTTAACTGTGTCGCAGCAGTATCAGTGTATACGTTCCAATTTGCGTTCCTGATATTCCATTTGTGACCTGATGTTGCCTGAGGTTTTTTGCTGGGTTGATTTAGTCTCATAGTGATCAAAATCGGGTAGTGATCTGATCCCAGAGGCTCGTGGATCACTCTGTGATCGAGCAATGCTGCAATATTCGAGGAGGCCAATGCAATGTCCACTACTAATTTACGTTCCGTCGCGTTACAGATTCTTGTAACTGTGCCGTCATTAAGTATAACTAGATTTTCTTCTTCTGTTATCTCTATTATTATTCGGCCAAGATGATTTGTTTTTCCGCTCCCTCAAGCACTGTTGTGCGCATTCAGATCTCCGGTGATAATATATGGGCTGGGTAGCTTTTGTAATAGCCTTAATATTTGAGGTTTTGCGAGAGCCGTGTTGGGCGGTCGATATATCGTCGCTATTGTCAGCCAGGTATTGTTAAATCTTAAGGAGATGGCGCAGGCTTCAATCGGTAGTCCTGTAGTGTCAAGTTGCACTGTGTTGTACGTCATTCCCTGTCTGACGAAGATAGCAGTTCCTCCATATCCGTCATCACGATCACAATGAATGATGCTGTAGCTTTTAATACTCATGCTGTCAGTTGGTTTCAGCCATGTTTCGGCGACTGTGGCAATATCTACGTCGTGCGCTCTTAATGCCTGTTCAAGACTTTCCTTATTACATCTTAGTGAACGGGCGTTCCATTGTAGCATTGTAATCTGTCGTCCTTGGGCCATAGATTTCCTGGGAGAGGTTTAGTTCAACCAATTACAAGATGTCGCCAACATAGGTTCTGTAGTGAGGCTTTCTCTGTTTGGCAATAGTGACCAGGAATTCCATTGCAGTATTTTTATTTGATGTGCGATTTTAATGTCACATAAGATGTTTTCCATTGTTGGAGGATTTAAGCTCCGATGGTAGTTAATATTTCCTGTAGTTTAGTGCCAATGAGTGTCGGGTCTATTATGTCACTGGTTTTGGTTTCTTCTAGTATAGAGATAATAAAAATCAAGAGCTTTTCAACCAGTGGGGAGGATTTATTGGAGGGTGGGATAGTTTCTGTGCTCTCTTTGCCATAGGTTGACTCTAAAGGTATTGGTTGAATTGTAGTTTCATGGTGGTTGTTTATTATTGGGTTTAAAGGACCATCACTTCTCCAAAATAAATGTCTGGGAATAGTTATTCTATTTCCTGCTACATTGATTGGGTCGAGTTTCCTTTTAGGCGGCTGCGTGGAGCTGTTTGGCGGAAATCATAGCGGCTTCCGACTTCACGTGCTTGAGAGCTGCTACCATCATAGGCTACGATGTGGATTGGAGGCAAGGTTTGCGGAACGACTTGTTTGGCAGCTATAGGAATAGGAATTTGCTCCGGTGGTTGCTGACCCATTTGTACAAGTTGAGGGCTGGATGCTGCTATGTTCGCGTATGGACGCGGGTATGTCAATTGTGGCCAGTATTGGGGACTATTGGCTACCACAGTTTGTTTCCTTTCAGCTCGCTGTCTATACTCCGGGCAAGAACGGTCGGTGGACAAGTGGTGTCCTTGACAGTAAATACAACTTAGCTGGTTTTCTGAAGTGCAATCTTTGAGATTGTGGGGGCCTGCACATTTGCTGCAACGAGGTTGGCTTTTGCACTGTGATTGACTGTGATTATATCTAAGACAACGGTAACACTGTAATACAGGTAGCACACAGGGTTGGACTTCGCAACGCATGCCATATAAATAAACGTATTGCGGTAATACTTGGGACTGGAAGGTTAACACACATACAGGTAGGGGGCGGTACTGAGTGCCGCTATCCGATGGGACTTTCTTTGTGAATCTTCTGACTTTCAGTACGGGGAAGGGAGAGACTATTTCACTAATTATTTCGTCTGTGGACAGTGAGGTGTCAATGTTCCGAATCACTCCCTGCTTCCTCGTCATGTAGTACGGGATGTACGCTTCTAAGTTGTTGTCTTTAAGTGATTTTAGTTCCACCAAGGAGTTTGCGGAGGCACTAGATTTAGCTTCAATTCTAATTCTGTTACGCCCTGCTGAAGTTATGTTACTGATTTCTGATCTTAGGTGGTTGTTCTGGCAGAAAAGTATTTTTACAACAGACATAGGATGGAGTCTGCCTATGTTGCTGTTAGTGCTTTCGACCATCACATAGTAAGGGCCATTGTCAGTAAGTGAATATCTATTGTCTTGGCTACTTTGATTTGAGGGGTAGTCAGATTTGTCATAGTTACTGGATGGGTCCAGGTATGACTGCGATGTTGACATAGGGGTTAGGTTTGTCACGTTCGGGGATATCTTTTCATTAACTAATGAATCATTTACATTGATAGTTTGCGGGACTTTTGCAGTAAGTTCTAGGTTATGTTGACACTGGTCTTTTTGCTTCGCGCGTTTACTCACTGGTGATGACTGGTTGATCTTCTGAGGTGAGCGTGATCTTGGGCGGGATCGCGATGCCACTTTTTGAGTCTGGCTAGGCTGCTGTTGCTCTGTTAGATCTCCGACCTGGTCGTACTGCATCTCTTCCGCTGCCATATGTGGGAGTCGTTCGGCGTATGACGGTTCTTGTAAAGGCTGCATCTGGATGCCAAGATTTTTACCGCTGTCTTGAAATGTAGGAGGTGTCTGAGGATCTTCGATGTCGAAGAGAGGATCGAAAGTTGGGTTTTGCATCGTATAGTACGTGTGTAATGCTGCGCCCACTGCCTGGCTGGTCGACGGAATCGTTCCAGAGGCCTCAGCCATAGTGTTCCGAGACTAAGTCTCTGGAGCACCACGGTGTTGGCTACAGTGTATTAAAGTCTTTCTTCGCGTTAGTTGACCACTGTTGTTTTAACACTTAAAATAGACAGTTGATAAATACACTAACACACACTGTACCGATTAGTGAAATCCAATCACTTGGTAAACACCACGCGACACTGCTCGCGCGTAAACACGGAAGTGAACCGAACTGTGCGATGGCTCAGAGTAGACTGACCGCGAGCGGTTCGGAAGATGAGAGCTTGATATTAGAATCAATTGCAACATGGGTATTCACTTCAGACTAGGGAACTCGGAGTGGAATAACTGGTAGAAATAAAAACAAACACATACAAGAATTACAAGAGACAAGCTCACGAAGACCGACTTACATCTGTGAACCTAAGTTCCGTCGGTAAGGCTTGCTAAGAAAATCTAAGTCTAAGGAGTCAAAGTCTAAGGCTAAGGGAGGCGCGAGTTCTGAATTCTAAGTTCAACTCCTACATTTGTTTAACCTAAGTCCCAGGGAGGTGCGCGGCGTCAAAGTACTATTCGACCATGTCGTTCCGTCGACTAAGTCCTATACTGGCATCAGAGCCTATGCCAGAACCTAAGTCCTGCTTCCTAATGAAGCCTGAAGGCGAGAGTCGAAGGCCTGCTAGTCTAGCTGCCGTGCCCCGCTCCGTACAGCTTCCAACCCCACTCACTGGCGGCTGGTCTCTAACTAGCTCTGTTGCTTGCTGGCCCTACTCTCTAGTAGCTGCCATGCCCGGCACTGGTCAGCTCCGACCCCACACTCTGGTGGTGGGTCCTACTCTGGCCTCAGTAGCCAAGCGACCCCCTTATATATCGCTTGATTGCGTCCTTAATCTGCCTTCTAGAAGCTTCTGTAGCTTCTGTCAACGTACTCTCCCGAGTCACGTTGCAATACACATGCCTATTCACCTATTTCTGTCCTCCGGTGGCTGCTTCCCGGATACCTCTTTTGGTATCTTCCATACCTAATGACGTTGTTGATGTGTGTTCTGGAGACTTTCTAGTCGTTGCCTCACTAATGGCTCTTTCTTATACTTGCGGCTTCTCACGCAACTGAATATTCCTAACTATTTTGTGCTTATTTCACGATATTCGTGACACATTCGCGAAATAGTGTTACACGAATTCAGATGGTTTCTTCTGCTAATATGATCGTGACCCTAGTGACGTTTTGAAGCAGTCAAGTGTGTGATAATTAGGGTTGTCAGATGGCCGGGAAATCCGAGAATATCCCGGAATTTTGTGTCTGGTCCCATGTCCAGGAATCAAGCGTTACTGTCCCGAAATTCCCGTATACCAGTTTCTTTTTCTCAAACTTAAGACACCACTGTGGCCATGCCGTGCTCGCAGCGAGAGGTAGAGGAGCGCTCCACCTTACCAACGACCAGAGACAATATATACAGACTGTTCAACTCATGGAGGAAAGAAATATATGGAGACGACGCAAGAGACCTTCTCCACGCATTGAAGTGATGCCGGGAGGAGGAGGAGTGGGGGAGGGGTGGAGCTATGCCGTATCCAAACAGACACGGTGTATATGTACAAAAACCTCAAGGGGACTCTAGGATAAACGTAACGCCGCAATCTGGTGATGGATTATTATGTACCTAGATGAGACACATAAAAATGAAGAATATATATATATATATATATATATATATATATATTTTTGATATTCTGCTTAGTTTTCGAGATATTCTGTTTCAAACGTGAAATGTTGTTGGTTTAAATTCAGAAGAAAAAATTGGTCAAAGTCAAATTTGATGATGGATTCTGTAAGCACCTTAGAAATTTGTCAAATTCTAGCTCCTTAGCTTAGGTATAAGGGAGGAAGTAAATTCACGGTAAACATAAAGATCGATCGTAAAGTTACCGAAGCTGGACTTAGAAATTTTTAGAAGAATAGTTATCAACTTTAAGTAATTTCCCGGTAATCTTGCTCACAGTAACAATTCATTATAAAAATCATTTTAAAGTGAATTTGTCATATCGTGAAATGTTTATTTTAGGAGATATTCTGGTTTGCTCAGGTTTTGAAACACGCGATCATAAAAGTAAAAATTCTAAGATTTGTAATATCTTTAAATCGAGTAAAGCGACAACTGATCTTTTATCACCAGCTGTAGTCAGCACTGTCCCCGATATTTTGGTAATAAAATTAAGTAATTTGGTAAAGTTTAATTAGCGATTTTAATTAAGAGAAAATAATAAGCTTTTTTATTAAAAGAGATATTAATTTAAAAATTACATCAGTAGATAGCCCTAATTGAGACTATTTCGTACATATATTGGCTTCCATAAAAAGGTTTAGCATTTGTCTAGTAATCAAGTTTTTGAAAAATAGATTGTCGCGGATTGTTGTTGACGCGCGTAAAATTTCAGAACACTTAGGGATTTTCCCCGAATTAGAATGTGTCACTACGTGGAGTTTTGAACCGCTAAAAAATTAATTAATTACTCTAAATTTCTCACGAGACTGCCGTGGACTTCTAGTAGATAAGTCCAGATACTGTCAAAGTTTGAACATTTTTATTAATCTAGATCGCCAAATAAATTACACACACTTTTGATCTCGTGGAAGCGAAAAGATGTGATACAGTTGCTTACGTCACTGATTCTAGTGGTTCCTATAAAAAGACCTCGCCACCATCATGCTTTGTCTGTTCCGGTCTGTCTTTCGTCTGATCTTTATTCTTTCTTGTTCCGGGAGCATTATGTGAGTGAGCCTGCGTCAGTCTGGTGTCGGGGCGGGAGGAAATCGGTTAAAGGTGAAGCTACTGAGTCAGCCATCTTGGGACTTTGGTGTTTGGCACGCAAGGTAAACTTTTAACATGAACTTATAAATTTTCATAAAGGGGTCGGTCGGTTAAATTTCTCTCCACAACTTGCAAACTTTTGGAAAAGTATGTTCGATTTGCCAACTCAACTGTTAAAAGCATATTTGAAATTGTGACTTTGAAAATAAAACTTGGATTTTCGGAAAGTGAACTTTTGTCATTCAGTAGATAGCTTACAAACCTTTTCTCTATTTGTGGTTTAACAAATATTGTGGTGACCTTCAAGCATTTACGTTGAGTTTATCCGGCTACATGGTCAAATCTAAATTATTTCATGAACTTTTCGCAGAACTTTGAGTCAACATAAACTGTTAGTTGAGGCACTAAGGCTATACTACAGCCCGGTATCAGCCCTGTTCCTTACAATTCTAATTTAAAAAGATGAGACAAAAAAAAATAAGAATAAAATTTTTCGATATCTCGCCTAGTTCTCGAGATATACTGTCTCAAAAGTGAGGTGCCTTGAGTTGAAAAGCAGAAGAAAAATTTTGCAAAACTCAAATTTGATGATGGATTCTTATGTAACACGACGAAACAAATCGAAAATAAAGAATAAAAGTTTTCGATATCGTGCTTAGTTTTCGGGATATACTGTCTCCAAATTGGAATCGGGTTGGGAAGTGGCCTGAAACAAAAATTAATTCTGCCAAAGCCACAATGAATTACATGGTGGACATGCAGAATGGATATTTCAGTTTTTTTGACTACCACTTGTGGTTAGGTTGAAATCCGGCCTAGACCAGAATAAAAATAGTTATCTTGTTACCATACATCGTAAGCTTAATTGGGAATAGCTGGAACTACAGGGTGCGGCAGAAACAATGACCAATTTGTGAGGTCCCACGTTATCAGACATTTAAATAATAATATTAATAATAATAGTAATAATTTTACGACTTATGGAATATATGAATTTATTTGTTTTTACAAGGCCGTACAGTTTAATAATCTCTGTAAAAAATGGGTAAATTTAAGTTTTTATATATTTTGTTTTGTTGAAGTTGGTAGGCTGTGTTATGTTGTTTTGTTTTTAAGCCAAGGAGAAGCAGATATTGTTAAATGAGATTTTATGTATGTATCATGGAGAATTGTAAATGTTTGAATTTGATAAGTTTCGTCAATAAATGGCAGCTGATTTTATAGAGAGGATTATATAATTGAATTTTATCTGTGAGGTGATAGCAGAAAAACGTGTGAGACGATATCCTGGGGCCACACATATCGTCCGGAACGTGCTATCGATTATAGATCAGATTGCAAAAGAACCTGGAAAGATTGGTAAGGCCAAACAGGATTTCTTAAATTATCGACGTACAAAGAGGATACCTCGCACAGTTTACACATATTATTTAAGCATGAATAAATAAACTTACGCATTATTAGTGTGTACTGTTTGGAAGAACACTTCATACAATTTATCACACATGTCACTTTTTGTAAATTATGTCCTGCAGGTGTCCACCGTTGTTGGCGATGCAAGCTTTGGCACGAACACGCATATTCGCCATAACCTTACGGAGGTTGTCGCCTGTTATTGCCGCGATTTCGGCGTGAATGTTGTGTTTCAATTCCTGAATAGTTATTGGTCTGTTCGCATGCACTTTGGATTTCAGGAATCGCCACAGATAATAATCACACGCCGATAAATCAGGCGAACGGGTCGGCCAGTTGACATCACCAAAGTGAAAAACGAGATGCCGTGGAAACATTTCACGCAAGACTTATCATGGATCTTCTGGGTGTATGCGCTGTTGCGCGATCCTGTTGGAACCACTACGACTGCACATGGATATTTTTATTGCAAATTTCATGCATTGCGAACTCTTGCAATATAACAACATATCGATCTGATGTTACAGTGACACAATGACTTGCATCATTTTCAAAAAAATAACGACCAAGAATACCCAGCGCAGAAACGCCACACAACACAGTAACTTTTTCACTATGAAGTGGTTTTTCGTGAATCTGGTTGGGATTTCTAGGCGCCCAGTACCTTAAGTTCTGCTTGTTCACATAGCCCGATAGATGAAAATGGGCCTCGTCCAACATCATGAAATTGTCGAGGAAATCGGGTTGAGTGTTGATCATCTCCAGGAGCTGTGTACAGAAAGCTTGACGTGCCTGCTGATCTCTGTGCAATAATTGTTGCACCAATTGGAGCTTGTACGGATGGAACTTCATATCCAGATACAACGTCCTTCGCACACTTCTGTCTGAGATGTTAAGGACTTGCGAATGCCGACGAACTGAACGCGTTGGACTACGCTCTAAAGCAGCTGTTACTCGTGCAATGTTGTCCGGGGTGCGAACCGTACTTGGCCTACCAGGAGGCGTCTTGTTTGCTGCAGATGCTGTTGCTCTAAGCTGTTGGATCCATCTCCTAATCGTCTTCCGGGATGGAACTTTATCATTCCGAGCAATGTTAAACTGTTGCCGAAACGAACGCTGCGTTCGTATCACACTATCGCCAAATTTAAAAAAAACGTTTCAATAAAAAAAGCAGGAAGTGCATTCGACCAACGCTCCATACTGACTGGCAATGCTTTCAACTGCACTACACACTGGTACCAACATCTAATGTGTAGGAAGCCGTGTCAAACTATAGCGCGCAATTTAAAATGGGTCATTCATTCTGCCGCACCCTGTAGTTTCCATCGCGATACACGTTTTGTCACTTACTTGGTTCTCATGAAATTACTAACAGGAATAGATAAATTCTTTGTCCCTTATGGAACAACAAAACCATTCTGGTACAGACTGCATTTAGACCTAACCACAATCCCCAAAATTGCCGCTACAGAATCAAACTATGTAGACACACCCACACACGTGTATTTGAATCGCAAACTGTATTTGCGGTAACAACATCGTTTGCTTCATCA
>JARYHS010011854.1:0-11818 GCA_031002005.1 Vandiemenella viatica
ATATTTTTCACAAACACTGCAGAGAGTTAGCCAAAACATCCTTAGAAGATGTCAAGCGTGTATTGAAGCCGACGGATAACATTTCCAGCACGTGCTATAAGGTACGACATCGACGCAGGCAAGAGGCGTTTCTAAGCACGGGCGCTACGTGGTATGAGTTGGCGGCAAGCGAGCCGCCGCTGCGCCGGGCGATTATTGCCGTGCACGAGGACGCGTCATAAATGAAACGCCCTGTATGTTCTGAGAGGGGAAAGTGTGTATTTTTTGTACAATGGGGCCAGGATGAAACCTGGCCGCACTGTACCTCCCCGATCCAGTATGGTGGAGCCTCAACGTGCGCAGTTATTCTGGTGAGCATAGTACAGACATAACACGTTAAGATGTTGACTAGGGCAGAACACATATGATTATTACGATAAACGCATCATCTTTGAGTAACTTAGCAACATATAGTACAGTATTTCCCGGGTGGCATATGGGGGAAGTTTTTTTTTGTTAAATTATAAATTATTAAAAACATGAAATATTCAATTATTTATACTATGCAAATGTATGACTGGGAATTCTACATCTACAAAGAACTTTGATGCTGCAATTACAAGGCACACAAATGACCAACCTTTAATGGATTTAAAGCAATGGCTAAATACAGGTTGAGCATATTTAACGTTAACATGAAACATATGTTCTCAAAAGGAGGCAATCAAGCTCAACATTACAAGTTGCCGACATGAAAAGCAAAATGAAAGTATCAACTGAACTTTAATCGTTAATTTGCAAAACAAGCACAAGATCAAATAAATGCCTGCACATGCCATAGTTAAAGAACAAGGGCGCCAATCCCAATCTAAATGAATGAACAAATTAGTCCTAATACCCTCAGGCTAGCTGATTGCACTATTCACACGTTGGAATAATATCAAAGTTTTTTTGCCAGCTAGCACAGTAGTAAAATAGAATTCTCAGCTGAGATTCTCTCACAGGGGAAAGCTTAAGGGTTCAACCTCAGATAAAAACCATGAACCCATGAACTCGTCTTTGGCGGCTGAAATCAACACTTTACCCAAATGTGAGTTGATTGCCGCACGATCTGCGATCTCCACCGGTTCAGCTCCAAGCAACCGCTCAGACGGACACGTCCATCTGTCGGAAAGCGGACAGGCAGACTTTGCCAGAAGTGATACACCACTGCGCTATGCAGCCTGCGTGATATCTGCCCTGACTTCCAGACCTGATCTCTCCACCGCACTGGGCGAGAGCAACCGTCCACCTTGGCGGTTTGTTCCAGAGTGATTTTTCTTCAACCTTCGCCAGTGGCGTCGGATTCTTCCTCCTCCTCTCTCTCGTCGTACATGGAACAGAAATTCACCCAATCAGCCCTCTTGTTACAAAAAAGAGAGTCCACATTGGCTACGTTTTAAACCTAGACAGGTTACGAGGTGACGCACAGAATCGTGGCACAACTGGGGATTTCTGGAATGGTTGGCGCTCACCCGCCACAGCAGCGGCTTAACGGGAAACTTTCCCATCACCTAACCGCCGTCGTCCGACTGACTGGCGCCAGGCACAGTCTCCTTGGCCACCCATCACAATGTCTGAGTATAATATTTCACATACAAAACTACGAGATAAAAGTCTTTGGCAGCCCTTCCTTAAATAATTCTACGGAATAACTACCTTGAATAATTAAATATAACAGATTAATTAATTCCTTTAATAGTCAAATATTAATTAAACTTGAGCTGACGACATCGTCATGCTACAATAGTAACATAATGTTTTAATTATCTCGTTCGTTTTTTTTTTCAATAGAGAAACACTATCGCTATCATCAAGTTTATGACCTATACGACACGACTCTGTTGTCATGAATCCAATCCCAGTGAATAAAAAGTTGACTAACCAGCATGAGCGGTAAAATAACACCCCACTCCCGCTCTGCCGCAGCGGGATTCCTGTTACGTGGATTTTAATAACACGATTTCATTAATTTTCCGCTTATATGAGATGGGGAGGTGGACCACAAGCGAAGCGAGAGCGCGGCGCTGCGAAACCCTGTAAAAAAACTGCGTCCCCGCGCCCTGTTTCTGATTGTAATTACCTGCAAATTAATATTTTTCAATTACGCTCGCTGGTGAGGCAGATCCGTTTAACGCGCGCGGGGTCGGTCCGGTTTAACCACGAGGGGAGAAGCCCAACGGCGACGCTGGAACACGCGTCGTGCGCAAATTGAGTCCGGCCCGGAGTCGGTTGGCTCTGGTCACAAAGGCGATACCGTACAGTCACGTAGGACTTCTCGCAGGTCAACACTCGCGTTTTACTGCGCAGTCACAGACGATGACTCACTGCCCATTTCTACTGGCTCAGCTTCGACCGTAAATTAAATCGGTGTGTCGGCGTTGCTTTAATGACGAAGTGTAAAATGAGTTGCTGAGACAAGGTCAGCATCTGCCGGTGATAGATGTGTGGCGGATTTGAATACGCCACGTTTGAGAGATATATTCACCAGATTTGTACTCTACAATTTCACAAGAAAGATAATGTTTCCATTTTCCCCTCCCCCCCAAGTGAGATAAATTTCCTTTTGAAGCAGTGCTAATGAACTTAATATTCGTCCTAGACTTTAATTTCCCGAAGCTGTTCTGTATGGTACTTAGATCTTGTGACGCGAACAGTTGAGCCTCGTAGGGTTAAGATTCCCTGCTATGACCTTCAAAGATATTGTAGGAGAGTCTGCAGCCACTTGGCGCAAAACCCACTGCTTGAGATATTTTCAGGTTACGTAACGGATCCTGCTACACATCGTTTAAACTGAGCGTGGTGGGTGAGTGATTAACACTCTGGCATCTAGGAGGATGGCGGTTCGAAACCCCGTCCGGGCATCCGGATTTGGGTTTTCCATGTTTTTTTCTTTCTTTCTTTCTTTCTTTCTATATCCCTCCAGGTGAAGGCAGGCCGGTATGCTTTCTTCAAGAGGCTATGGTCCTCGTCTCAAGTCCTTTCCCGCCTCTAATGACCTCGACGTCAACGAGGCATAAAGCCAGAAGCAAAAAAAAGTACATGCTTCAAACCTCAAGCCACTTTGCCGCTTGTGCCGTTAGTGTAATTGTTCGATTCCATTTAAACTTATTGTAGACTAGCTTATATGCCCGTCAAAACTGACATATTGAAAGCAAAATTCTAGCAATTAATTTCTTCGAGTTTACTGTAAAAGTGACATAGAATGTAGCAGAACATCTATGTAGAACATCTATGTAGAACATAAATACCTTGCATGCCATTCAATAAAATATTGAGCGCAGCGTTCTGGTAGCTCATTTCCTCGTAGTTGTTCAGCTAAATAAAATTGTTACAGAGTATAAACTTAACTTAGTCCACAACCCGAAGGTCGGTTGGATCCTCCAGAAGGAAGCATACTAAGCCATTGTGTTAGAATTAGGACGGCCAATTCCTTTCCTCTGGGACCTACAGTGTAATGTGGAATCCGAACCACGAAGCTTCACAACTCGTAAAATTTCTGCACCTGCCGGGATTCGAACCCGAGAGCGGAGCAGCGAATGTTTTGAAAGCAAGCGGCTTAACCACTAAGCTACCAGAACGCTCGCATATACATTGACTGAATATAAATAAACAAAAAGAAACTAATAATTATTATGTTAATTTAAACGTAATACATACTGTCTTCAGTGTTCTGGCAATTTATTTCTTCGTGGTTACTTAAATAAATAAATTTTTTATTAAATAATGTCCATAACCTCAATTTTGCAGTGACATCTCTGGCAGGAATTGGGCTAGTAACGAACGAAACTCGTGTTACGGTCACAATGGCCTATATAACCTTATACGTACATAGATGGAGGGTACCTGTTTCATCTATTACCATGTAGTGCACTCTGAATAGGAGCACTTTCAATACAACAGCATTAATATATGGAAAGTTGAGTGCAGGCTAAAAAGATTTTTTTTTAAATTTTTTAAGTTCACATTTAAAAAAAATATATATTAAATATAAGTATTCTCAGTATTTGTCATTTAAATTAAGGATATTAGTGACATCTTTTAATTTCATTGGTAGCAGCGCTTTTGAGAAAGACCTGGGAACAAGCTTAGTATAAAACTGGTTTGATATGAGTTAGCTATCTTTTACATGAGTGCTTGCCCTTATAGAATTTCTCTCCTTCCATACTATTTTCATTTTATTGTTAGTACACGATCGTCATGTCTGAGTGTTTTGCAACTGTATTGGACCTCAAAAATTTCTGCCTGCAAAGCTGCATGTTCCTCAAACAGATTAGCATGAAACAAACAGAACAAAACTTACGCTGGTCGCAAACAGTTGACAACACTGCTTCACAAGCGCAAAGATTTGCGAACATCTCCGTGATAAGCTTATTTTAACTATCGTATGAAAAAATGGACTCCTAGAAATGCAGGAGAACTCTAGGAGGAAGGTGATGAACATATTTAGTATACAAGAAAAAGAGTTTAAGTTATGCCATCAAACTTCTTGGTATTCGAAAGGTAACTGAATGCATGCCATACGGCATATTGACATCTTAATGGAATAAATGCCATTAGTTGTAAGTATCTGAGGAATTATTAACAAAAAGAATTAACTCCGACAGAATCTCAAGACCAGAAACTGAATTTTATGAAAATCGAAGTAAAGCAGTATCAAATACAATTAAATGGATTGGCGATATCAAGAAAGACTTCACATTAGCAGGAACCATTCACCATTCTAAGGAACACAAAAAATAGAGAGAAATTTAACGAAAATTCACAAGTGGCAAGTTGATCATGGGAAAGAACTGAAACAGGTTCGTCTGATGAGAGAAAAGAAGACCACAGAAAGCATACGAAGAAAATATGGGCACAATGGAAAGAAAACAAAGGTTCTTCAGTACTTTGCGTACGCCGAGTGGGCTTATCAGTAAATAAAAACAATAATCTAGTATATTTTTAAACATACAGTTTTGTAGGGATTTGGAATCAAATTTTCATTACGCACACAACCCCGTCGGAAAGTGTTAATGAATTATCACCCCAAACAAAACACAGACATTGCTCAAAACAGGGGCACTGACATCATCTGCTGATTTAATGCGTTATGTTAATTAACTATAGTACCACCAGACGCCCATATGTCATATCAGTTCTGCAATGAGTAGACGTTAACGCGAAACACGTTCAAATACGTAATAAACTGCAAAATTACGCGTTAATATGTAAATGAAAAATGAGTTGCGCTCAAAATGCAGACCTCCAAGCGTTATTAATTACGGGTTCGCGCTGTTTGACGTATCGCGCCAACATTAGGATGTAGCTTCACGGTCACTGCACACGTATAATGAGCCCCGGGACCGAACTAGTGTGTAAACACAGGACTGTTCTAAGAGGAGTTGTAACTATAAACGTGTATGCGAAACTCGTTTGTTGACACGCGCAAAATATTATACGATAGCATATAATCATCTGCAACGCTTGAAAAACTTGCTACAAAAACTAATATTTCAAAGTGTTAACTTTTTATGTATATAAAAAAAAAGTTGGTTCGTTGCGTGAATCGGTTGGTACTGCCACATCTATGTAAGGATCTCATTTACAGCGAAAATGTAAATTTTTGTGGAGGATTATTTCTAAACTGTTAGAAAAAAAAACTAGCGTCTAATCCCGTTAAAAAAGACGGATTGAATGCAGAGTTCTGCTAATTCATTTCTCCTCAGTTGTTTAAGTAGATGGAAATGTGGATGAATAAGCTTGATTTTGGAGTAATGTACAGTACATATTTCTTTCTACATCGATCGAATATAAGTAAACTAAAGTCAAATAATAATTAATATGAAATACATAATTCTAGCTATAGTTGATTTACAATTTAAAATATATTGAAGCAATGCAAAGACATAAATAAGTATCATAAATTCTTAGCTATAATAACAGCGTCTACGGACAAAGAGTAAAAACATGACACAATGACCAAGTTAACATTTTATTAGTATTAATACCGTAGATTTGGTCCTAGAGTTATTTTCGTGTTGCTAGCCACAGTGCATCATGTTAATCTCATAGTCAATGAAGTGTTCAAGAAACAAGTACTTTTTTTTTTTTTTTTTTTTTTTTAAAAAAGCCTTTTTTCGTATAGTAGGCCAGAGAACCATCAGGAGCTATTTTCGTCCACTTGCATAATATCTTTAATAACACATCAAAATTTGGTACAAATTAATGTGACGAATCAAGAGTGGAAGCCGTAGATTTATTTTACACGTTGCTGCCTCCATTACAACATTCTTTATTGTCCTTAACCAATTAAAAAAATTCCTGTTAAGTTTAATGTTCACTTAGAGCCTACAAATTCTCTATCAGTCCAACTCGACAGCTTCGCTACATTGCAAAAATGTATCGTTGTTTATATTTCTTTGCTTTGAGAAGTTTTGATTATTTTTTTATGGCCTTAGCCATCCTGCTAGTATAGCCAGTAACTCTTTTGATGGTTTTCTATGCCTTATACTGTATTATGTCATTGGATCTTGTGACATACGTATTTTTATTATTCTAATTGTTTTCGTGCTTGTTTCTTTAATAGGGTTTGGATCAGGGCTGTTGTATAATTTGTGTTTAGATCGCCATCTGCCCAGTCGTTCCTACAGTTAGTGGATTGCTTGCATCTAAGAAATTAGTAGTAAACATAGTCAAGTGTAAGAGTCTAAGGTATATACAAGTAGACGAATGTAATAACAAAGATTTAATTTTAATCGCCCTGATTTAAGTTGAAACAAACTCTCATTATCAGTTATTAATTATTATTTGGTGATAGTGAAATAGCTTATCGTCCGAAAAACCTGATAATTTATCAGGGTTACCTAACCCAAACATTATATGACAAGTAGAAACGTCAAACTGTACTTCCAAAAATGATACGAAACAGGCCTGTATTGTGCAGAACGCATAAATCACAAATTCCCTCGTTGTTACCCCAATCATCTCCGGAAGGTGGGGCTTGCCTGACTTCGATATCATAAGAACTACGCCATTGATTAATTTCGCTACTGTTAAGGTTGCCCCTGCCAGACAGTTCAAAGATGAATAATAAACTTTGCTTTCTTCCACGGAGTTAATAATAAAAAAGAAATATACCTTTCTTACAATAGATACATTGTGAGAATTTTTTCGGATGACGAACTGAATCGAAAATGTTACAGTGATGTTTGAAACTGAAATATCTGCTGTTCGTAGATTATTTTTTTTTTTAAATTATCGGCTTCGAAAGACATTCTGAATATGATTCACTATTTTCACACGCAGAACATTAATGAATTTGCAAAAAAATTAACGGCACTGCAACACGACATTACTAAATTTGCAGCTAACATGAATTGGTTATTTCGTAATTAACAAATAATTCGTTTCATTTAATTAAAACCGTTAATTCTTCAAAAGCATGGCGCAGAGCAAATTAAAACCACTTCATCCATGTCTAGCCGTATCTAGCAAAACAGTAATAACGTTTAAACATATAGTGGCATTCACGTTTTAGTTATTGCTGTTAAGGAAAAAGTAGGTATCAGATCCCCAATTCAGTTGTCCGCATATGGGACCCATTACAAAATTACATATCGAATTTACCGTATCGGAAAAATCAAATAAAATCATCCTACGGCAATGTTGGCCGGGAGATCCAGAAGGGTTGTTCCGCCGCCAAGTAATAGAGTTTTAAATTCGCCGCCAGACGCACCTCTTGTCGTGAATAACTAACCTAACCCGGTAATCTTACAACGTATAGGTAATCTACAACTTAACGTGGAACCCATATCACGAACTATTATTGCTTACTTCGTATTAAACAGTAAGCTGGGCCAGAAGTGAAGACTGGATAGAAAATCCGAGCCAATCGCGGGATTCAAACTGGGAACCTTTCGATCTCCAGTCAGACGCCTTAACCACTGAATCATCACGATGTGTATATTATTAACCAACCGTAGCAATAGTTATGAGCTCGTAACGCGATTCATTAAAACAAAAGTTTACCATAAGACCCTTATAAAACAGGTATTAACTAAATGTTTAAAGGATCGTCGTTCTTTTTTATGGCAGCTGGAAATTTATTTGATCATATTACCATTGCAGTCATATCCTCATATGATGGAAACACCAGATTTTTACCTAGTTGTTCAAATATAAGTTTGGTTTATAGGCTTTTGGCTTATATTCTCATATATCCTGATACAGTGTGAGTACCGTATCAATTATATGTGAACAATTTTTACTAACTTGTTTTTTGTTATGTTATCTTTAATTAAATTACAATTAAATTTTTAATACTCTTCCTTAAGACCACATTTCCAGAGTATTATTTAATGGACCAGTAGTTTTATTGAAATCATGTGAAGTGTAGCCTACGTCTTAATTGGTGCAATTTAAAGACGAACTGAGAAGTATATATTATTATTTATATGCTTTTGTGAAGTTAAAGTCCAGTATTTACAGAGTTTTATTTATTTTCTGTTAATTCGTTATTTTTGTTTTTTCTCTAAAAAAATCTTCTAGTGATGGCGGAATGAAAATTGCAATTTTCAACTAACAGCCAATTATTATAAATACTTCATAAGTTTTCGTTTTTGTCAAATTCACTTTAGTAAAAACGGATCTGCTATGAGTAAATTATGGCATCAAATACATCTTAAACTTATCTTTGAAAAATCTGCATACAGGTTTTTATTAAAATATCAGCTACCTGACGCTACAACTACGTGTTTTTCTCGTTTTAAAATAAATGTAATAATCAAACCATATAAGCACTGGTGTCTGGTATCTAATTGCGCAGCAACAAGAACTTAACTACCCCTCATTTGTATTTGGACAAAGATATTATCTGTGTGTAGTTGAAGTGCAAGCGTCTTGAAGAAGAATTAATCATCCTCTTTGGCGCTGTTAAATCCCGGGATGCCTCACGCGAAGGAGAGAATCCCTTATTTCCATTCGTGACAGCCGTATTCTCTCCGCCGCGGCCGGGCCAGGTAGAGGTAATCGTGCTTTAATCGTGCCTTTTACCGTGGTAGTTATAAAGCAATTACCGGACCCTCGATTAAGGTCAGACGAGGCGTTTTCCGGAAATGCTCCCCCGGCTCGACAGATGGCGCTGCAGAAGGGTTGGGGGGGGGAGGGGGGGGCGAGCGCGCAATATGCCACCCGCCTCCCCAGCCCAAAGGGTTGGTTGTAATAGCGTGCAATACGGCGCGAACTTAACGAGGGGGCACGCCGCAAGCTTGTCTGATCGCGATCTTTATCGTATCGCTCCCTCGCGTCGCGACATTTCCGGTTACGTCACAGAACACTGTGCACAGCGTACTGTAATACTGGTCCGTCTGCTTATATGTGCTGCAGCTGTGTTTGAGAATGAATTGAGTTTCTATATATAGGACTAGCTGTTACCCCACATTTCTTACGCTTTGATTTAGAATTTCATTGCTAGAATTGGATAAAGGAATCTGTAAATTAAGAGAAAGGTGTCTCACAAATTGAGTGTGAGATAAACAAAGCTTGAATGACCGATATAACATGACAGACACACACGCTATCCGTCTGTCAGTCACTGTTCGATTAGTTTTCAAAATTCATGTCGGTATATGTTATTTATCCCGATAAAAATATCCTACACCCTTCCTAATTTGTCAAATTTCAACAAAATCGATTTAGCCATTTAGGCGCGAAAACATAAGAAACAGACAAAATTACTTTCGCATGTATAATACAGGGTGGCGCTAAAAGAACGCATGAATTTCAAAGTGTTATAATTGGCTTTATTTTGGTCACACAGAAAATGTACTAACATCAATATGTCATTTATCCAATTTATGAATTGCACTTAACTTAACACTTAAAGATAATATCAGACAGATGACGGCCTTCTTCGTGCATACACATTAAAAGTCTTTCTTCGAAGTTATCCGTTGCTTTCTTCAAAGTGTCATGTGGAACAGCAGCGATTTCTTCACCTATTGCAACTTTCAGATCATTGAGTGTACGAGGTTTGTTGCAGTAAACTTTACATTTTAAGTAATCCCATAAAAAGAAATCACAAAGCCACAAATCTGGCGAGCGTGCAGGCCAGTGGTCATCGTCGAAATGTAAGATCACGTGTTGTGGAAACATTTCTTGGAAAACTGCCATGGAATCATTCGCAGTGTGGACGGTGGCTCCATCCTGTAGGAACCACATCTCTGCCATGTTGATCCCTAGCGTGTCAAGTTGTGGCCACAAAAAATGCGTAGCATTGCAACATAACTTTCAGAATTCACTGTTACACTAACACCACCCTCTTCAAAAAAATAGGGCCCAATGATTCCCACTTTTGAAACTCCACATCAAACGTCACTTTTGAACTGTGCAGTTCTTGTGGGTTGTCTGTTATTAGTGTAAATGTCCTAGGCCACATAAATATGTGCCTTGTATTTTATGGTATTGAAATTGGTTCCGGTACAATTTCAGTGGCTTATTGGAAGCAACAATGAAGAAGAAAATATTTTAATCTGACGTCAATTTTTCATATGTTCTCAGCGTCGTTACCTTTTCTGCTTGTTCCCCCACGAAGACCAAAGAAGCTTTAGCTCGTTTATCCATTGACTTGAAAATTATTGTCATTAATTTATCAACATTTCGTGCTAATTATGCGATGAGCCTAAATATATAGGATTATTCAAAAAGAAGAACCAGATTTTACGAACATCTCTTAGAAAATAACCATATGCCCACTGACATAAATACAGACATGAGAATCCTAACAACAAACCACACGAAACACAATATTCTAACCCTTCAAGAAAATTATCAAATTCAGAAAGCAATAGTCTCAGGAAAACACGTACTCAACGATCATATAAACCTAACCAACCAAACTTTATTCAAGCTAATAAACACCGAAATTGACACATAACAACATTAAGCACTCAAATTTCACTACAACAGTAATTAACACCACATTTCATTTCCCCCATCCACAAGACATACACATTTTGGCTAAAACAAAGCAAAACACACACAAAAATGTAAGTACGAAATTTCAAATTCTCCGCTCACGCCACTTCCGACAGAGCACCGCCGGAAAACAGCTGAACAACAACAGCGCACAAAAACAAAAGTTTGACAATGTCGTTGGAAAAAACTGTGCCTCAAAGTGTTTTAATAAAAAAACCAATTTTGTACAAAATATGTAAATATGCACAATAGTATAAACAACATGCTGGTTGAGGGCACAGGCGACCAACAACCACACCTTAAAATAGTAATGTAAAATGTAAGTGTGTGGTGGGTGCCTTGGTGGGCAAACCACATTACAATTATCTTTCATACCTTTATGATTAATAATTGTGGATTTTTAATTTTAATTTTTATGAAGGAGTGAAGATTTACTAATTATGCAAGAATCTCGACGTTAGTTGGAATTTAGGAAAAATTGTCACAATATGACATTTATTTTCTTATCACTGGCGATTACAAGTCTGAGTTTACCGTTAAATTGAATACAAATTGGCAAAATCATAAAAGCAACGCTCAGAGTTACAATTAGCCGTCATGAGCAAGCAAACAATTGTATATTTACTTTTAAATATCTCAGAATCAAAATGCAAGAAATAATGACAACTGGAAACAATGAAAAATACAAGTTATGACTACCTCAGACAAAGGCATCATAATACTGTGACTTTACAGTTAAAAAGAAAATCATGGGCGCCAGAATGAACAATATATCATTCGAAAATAACTAGTTCTGGCAAATTATGCCGCTAGCTCAGGGGTTTTTACAATTACAAAGTGAGAA
>JARYHS010011855.1:0-26769 GCA_031002005.1 Vandiemenella viatica
CACCCAGATAATCACATCTGGGCACAGTTAATCAAAAAGTAAACTTCGTTATTCCTCAATTCGTTACTTAAAAAGTTAACTTCAATAACCATTGAAGTGTTTCAGCTGTTTTTGCAAATTTAACATAAAAAACAGTTATCCATTAAAAGCTAATCATCAACAATAAAGCTACCCAATGTCCCTCTAGAAATTGAATTCTTATTGGGGTTCAGAATTGTGATT
Source organism: Vandiemenella viatica (assembly GCA_031002005.1). Lineage (NCBI taxonomy): Eukaryota > Metazoa > Arthropoda > Insecta > Orthoptera > Morabidae > Vandiemenella > Vandiemenella viatica. The sequence continues at coordinate 223 of JARYHS010011855.1, forward strand.
GATGAATAATTTACCAAAAACGGAGAGATGATTTAAAGTTGAAATTTGTCAAGAGCAAAAGTAGGAGGGTACAGGAAAGAGGGGAAAAAATGGCTGTGTAGGGAAATTGTCACTGGAGCATGTGCTCCATCGCAATCTTAAACCTATCGGATGCTACAACATGTAGTGGAATCATGTTGGCAAAGAAATGCATTAGTCCCCACCAGGTTGAGATGCGCTGCTGTCGGTGACTACGATGCCAAAAGATTCACCAATGCTTTGTTGATGTAATATTTTATTAGCAAATGCAAATAAAAGAAAATACCTTTGCTGTTAACTATACCAGACTTCAAAACACCTGAAGAAGGCTTTGAACTGTTTTTCCTTATCCCAAGAGTTGACCTGATTTTTACTTTTTCTTCAAACGGTAAATATTTGGATCTATGCATCCTTTTCTTGTGTTGTTTAAAATTATTAAGGCTAGAAACGTGAGTCGTAACTGTAGAAAACTCAGGCAAACACAGTTTGAATTCATGAATCAATTGTTCTCCCAATCTTGATTTAAATGCAATATAATTGCGTAAATGTGGCCAAGGATTTTTAATCTTCTCGTTGCTATTGCTAGCGTTTCTGATTTAGCTATCAGTTTCTAAATCCTCAGTTTCCATGATTTAGTCATGAAACAAATATCAATTTAATTTATTTCATTAACAAACTCCAAACCAACACGAACTAAAAAATGGTACTATATTCCTCATAGTAAAAAAGTTAGGTTAAAAGAAATCTCAAAATCAATCACTGATTGAATTTGAAAAGTGTAGTGTGCACCAGTTTGCAGACATAAAATACAAACCCTCCACAACTCTAGCGTTCCTGCTCACACCCACACCATGCCTAGCATAACAGTTATATACGCATCAAACTCTCACTTCACTTTACCTAATTTGTTCGCTATTCGACTTGCTGAAAGTACCAGCGTGTCGTGGCTCCCAATTCAAACAAACGAAATGATGTCAACAACCAATGTAATGGACTAAAGTTAACGAAGTTACATTTTTGTGATTTTGTTAACCTTGTTAACTAATGATTAATGGTTTTCTGTCCAGCTGTGCAGATAATAAGGAAAAAATCTGAGAAGAAAATCTTCTATTAAGTTGGAATTTGTCGGTGAAGAAATTAGAAATAGGTTCTGAGAATGTTATGGGGGAACAACATGATATGCTGTTGGTGTAAAATAACAGCTACTTGCAAGGTTGATGTGTAGCAGTTACAACAGTAAAAGGCTCAGAAATTCTAATAACTGGAAAAAGCTTAAAATATAATAAGCAACACATTATCTATAAAATTCAATAAAAAATGTTATTAACATTATATGTAAATGTAATAATGTCATTATGTATGGTAAGTATTAGTTTCGGTTGGTGCAGAGCATTATGGGAATAAAAAAAGTCTTTAGTGTTTTATTCAAGGGAGATTACGTATTTAAAAGTTGGAGATGTATTTAGTTGAGGAATCATAAATAGCAACTATGGGGTTATTTGCCTCTAAATTTTGTAAATCATGTGAAGTATGAGTAAGAGGATTTTTTGAGTGTGGGGAGGAAAAGAATTAGTGGATGAGCTATTGGCAACAGTCTGGTTGCTCAAAAAGTGGAGCAGAAATTGAAGCCAATGGTGTTATCGTGTTGGTTTGTGGAACAGTTAGATAATAGCTTTTAATGTGTATAAATTTGAACAATTGTCATACATCAACTACCGTTCAAAATAAATTATCACAGACAATTGATATACACCCAAAATTATGACTGATCCGTGAGTACATAGCCATTGTGATTGGAAAAGTGTTTTCATTTTCACTTAGCCCTCGGTGTCATATGTGGAATAAATTAGTTAACTAGTGACACATTTTGACTTTATTTCAAATGTATGAACAGATTACCTTCATTGCTTCATTCATAATGACACAACACGTGACAGTATTTTCTAATCCTCAGTTGGAAATGAAAAAATGGCACAAAATATGCCAGCATGATTTTTCCCCAAAAATGGGTAAAGGCACCATAGAAACATTTAACATAATTCATACTGTTTATGGCGTTGAAACAACATATTGTAAGAACATTTTAAGTAGTATGTGAGGATTTTTTTATGATTAAGATAGTATTGAATTTGAACTATCCGAGAATCATTAATAACAGTTGGAGCTGGAAAAAAATCTATTTTAAATATTCATTGTGTTTTGCTTCTACTAGGCTCATCAAGAAATTTGCCAAAATTTACTATCTGCTGTCAGTCTTATTTTAATGAAAATTTTATAAAGGTGCATCCTTGCTTCGTATCAAACACTGACTGACAATCAGAAAGATTGTGGAGTAAAACACTGCATGTATGTGGAAAGAGTGGCTGATTTGGATCCAGTTTTCATGCCACGAATTGCAAAAGGCAATAAAATGTGATGCTTTCAGGAAAAGGCACTTGGATCAGTACTCGGAAAGCTTAGGGTCCATGATCTCTATAATAATAATAATAAAGAATGTGGAAGAATGGAATCAAGTCAATGCTTATTGTTTTATTTGATTCCAAAGGGAGTATGTAAAGAATATTACTTAAATTTTTGTTTCTTGTTTAAATTTCTCATCTCCCACATCACCAAAACAATAACCAAACCTTGCAACTTGGTTTAAGTTTCATTCTAATTACCAGTGGTGTAACAAAATCCCCCTAGCTCCCAGATGGAGGGGGCCCCCAGCTGGAGAGGTCTCCTGGCAAAAGGCCTGAGAGGGCGTGCTGCCCCTCGAAGCAGCTTCTGCCCATTGCAGTAGTGGAGCTAAAAAATTCGATGCTCTGGTTTGTCCTCCTCTCCCCAGATCCGGCACTGATGAACTATGAATTTGCCACAGGGCTCATTGGTATAGTTACACCACTGCACTTGGAGCATATCAAGTTTTTCTTGTGACAAAGGATTTGCACGTACTTCCTGTTTCGTTCTTTGTAGTACTGACAATATGCAGAATTGTGGAAATAATATTGTGGCATGCTTTTATGACAAATCTTCTGCCAGATAGGCACTAACTTTTGATTTTTTTACAGTAAAGAATTATTCCTTACAATGAGTCCTTTGTTTAATTCTGATGGACTACTATGAGAGAATGAGACCCACATTATGTGTATCATACACAGGAGTCTAAGGTGGTGCAAGAAAAGACAGCTGGTTTTCTTTTGTGTGGTTAACCAAGGAATATATTCAGTACTGAACCTGATGGTTTAATAGTAAACCTTGAGCCTGGTCTTGTGGAGAACGTGTGTTCAAATTTGTCAGCCAGTTTAGATTTTGGTTTTCCACGATTTTACAAAATCACTCCAGGCAAATGGTACTATGGTTCCTTGAAATGGTCATGTCCAAATTCCTTCCTATTTCTTGCTCCCTCCCCACCTGCATCCTCTCCCTACTGTAATGATTCCAGTGTTGACAAGATATAAAACCTAAAGTAAAGGAAAGAATATTGCTTATTAACTGTGATGAAGGAACCAGTTTAAAATTAATTTTGAGACAAGTAAAGAATGGTGGGTATGTATAATGCAAAATAAAAAATAAAAAAAATTGGCAACTGCAGTAACTGTGATAACGGAGTCAGGTTGGAAATCATTGGGAAACAAGTGATGATTGATGGGTATGTGTAATGCATAAGTTGATGATTAGACTCGGTTTGATATTGTATGAAGAATGAGTAAATTTATGGAAAGGAAGAGAGATCCCCAATCATAAATGTACACTTTATTTTAGATGTAAGGGATTAGGAAAGTTTCCAGGTGTATGTAATGGAATCGTTTTCTTCATCAGGTGCAGTGAAAGAGTGCTTGTCACCTTTGTCTGCCCAGATAGATTTTCTGTTCTTGGATTCTAGACCATGGTACAACTCTCTCCTACAGGTCCAGTTTTACCAGATTGAAACATATCCTCATGGGCCAGCCTCTAGGTCTTTTACCCTTCAGTTCTTTTTCCTTTGCTGCTCTCATTGGGCCTATCCATTTGACATGCCCCAGCCATCAAAATCATGCTTTATCATTTTTTACAAAGTTTTTCACTGACTGGGATCGTTTAATTCCTGATTTGTATCTTCTGGTTTTCTGTACTGTTGATCTCAGGAGTTTGGAGTCTGCTGTCATCTCTGCTGGGTGATGAACATACCTCCAGGCTACATGATGTGATGGGTAATAAGTACATATTATACACCAAAAGTTTGGCTCTTATTTGAATATGTTTGTCCTACAGAAGCTGCCTAACGCAATGATAGAAGTGTGGTCCTTTTTTGTACTCTGTTAGTAATTAACCGACTTAAAAAAAAAAGGAGAAGGTTCTCATTTTATAGGTATTTTTTTATGTTCAGTGATATCTTTGCCAATTTTGAACCGATTTAAGTGAAATTTTTTTTAGTGGATAGGGTATACCTTCAAAGTGGTCCCATATGAATTTCATTGAGAAACTACCCCATCTACCTCTTTACAGCCCTTAATTTTTATGCAAACCCACATTTTCTTTTACCTGATTTTGATGGAAATAGTCAAAAATAGAGAGAAAAAGAGTCAACTTTTTGTTTGCAAAAACTGAGCCCCTCTCCCCATTTCCAAGCCCTTGATTTTTGTCAATTTTCTTTTTAAAAAGCTACAGTCGACACCATTTGACCGATCTTTATAAAAGTTGGCACATATATGCATTGTTTTGTGGAGAAGATTTCTGACCAAAAAATCCAAAAACTACCCTAGCTCCCCTTTTACACCCCTTCATTTTTGTACAAACCCACATTTAAATCCGATTTTGGTGGAAATTTCCATGCATAAACTTTAAATCAAAGAGAAAAAGAAAAATACTGTCCACATTACTTTCACAAAAATGGAAACCCTATCCCCCTTTCTACCCCTTTAATTACTGTCAATATTCTTTATATAAAGTTACAGTTTCTGATTTCGAAGGAAGTCTGCACATGTATACTTCAAAACGAACATAAAAATACTGTCTACATTTGGTTTAGAGAAGCCAAACCCTTCTCCCCCTTTCCATCCCCTTAATCTACACAAAGCTACAGTTTCTTTCCGATTCTGAAGGAAATTTGCACACGTATACTTTAAAACATACAGAACAATTGTTTAAATTTGTTTGCAGAAGCCCAACGCTTCTTCCCTTCTACCCCCACCCCTACTTATTTCCAATGTTCATTATAGATACAGTTTGTATCAGATTTCGATGGAACACTGCATATGTATACTTAAAAACAATGAGAAACATAGTGTCTACATTCTGTTTACAAAACCTAACCACTCGCTCTCTTACCCCATTAAATTTTTGCAAATGTTCTTTACTACAGTTTTATCTGGTTTCGATGAAACTTTGCACGTGTGCACTTAAAGAGAAAAATACTGTCCACACTAGCTTTACAAAAACTAAACTACTCTTCGCCTCTACACCCCTTAATTGTTTTTTATACATACCTACAGTTTTTATCTAATATCAATACAAATTTACACACATATACTTTAAATCAATCAGAAAAGACCATCTACATTTAGTACACAAAAGCCCAATCCCTCTTCCCCTTTACCCCCACCCCTTTTAATTTCCAATGTTCTTTACAAAAATCTACAGTTCTAAATCCCATCAAAATCAATTAAACTATTTTTAAGTCATGGCAGAATATTCATAAAATAAATGTGTCCTAATGTCTCAACATGTACCTCAGATTTCAACTTAGATCCCAAGCTTGACATTGTGAAAACCAATTAAAAGTTCTTTGTGATGCTGGAACTCCAGAAACAGATATGTATATGTGGTATGTATTAATTCCCAAATGTTACATCTTATGATTATCGAACAGCAGCATTAACAGATGTTATGATTAGGTCGAAACACAGCCTGGACCAGAATTTAAACTGACATTCCTTAACAGAGTATCCAATTCACCACATTCTGGAAGTTATTGGGGGTATATAAAGACAGAATTTATTTGAAAGCAAGCGCGTTAACCGCTGACCTACCAGGAAGTTTGCAAAATGAGAACTGTTGTTGCATATTTAAAATACAAAACAAACTATAATAACACTAAAATTTTAAAAAATAAAATAATTGTTTGTTTGTTTGTTTTTTTTTTTAAACCTTCTTCAAAAAAAGCACACTAAAAATTTTAAAAATAACTTTGTACCTTGCTTACAAGAAAGTAAATCTAAATTAACAATATTTTATATTACCGTTATTGAAATTTTTATATTAATTATTTATTTTTGGATTCAGTGCCAGCCAAAGCAAGAAAAAAAAAAGATAAATAATCACATTATTACTTACCTACAATTAATGCTAGAAACATGTTTCAACAAAGCTGAAACATACAGATGATACGCCGATATTATACTAACTGTAAAGTGTTTATTGCATGATTCAGCCTACCAACTGACACTAGTGCCAGAGATATGCTTGGATGACCAACCAGGCCGAGCCACAGATTAAAATACTGTCTAATTAAGCTGTCACCCGCAGTAACAATGTCTGCTTCACTACATGCAGTAATATATTCAGAATTTTTGTTCGTACTCCCCGTTTTGCCTCGAGCACCAAATAAAATTCAGTAATTCGATCTTAGCGATGTGACAGCTGACACTGGCTCTAAAAATAACTAATTAATATAAAAATTTCAATAAGAGTAATGTAAAATATTGTTAATTTAGATTTACTTTCTTCCAAGCAAGGTATAAAAGTTATTTTAAAAATTTTAGTGTTCTTTTTTTGGAGGCGTTTTTATTTTTTTTTAACAATTATTTTATTATATCTTGAGATTGACTGTCAGAAGTCACCTTACTACCTAGGAACTTAAAATTATCAACCTCATTCTGGTTTTTTTTCCATTCAGCTAAATATTAGGCTTCATGCTCTGTGTGCTGACAGCCATTATCACTGTAATTTCATACATTACAGTGACAAACAACAGTGTTGATAGTACACTACCTAGCTGAACACCATTGTTAATCAAAAATCAGTTTGAATAGTAGTCTCTGGTTTGGATGCAGATTTGGCAGTTCTCATAATGCATTTTAATTTTGGTGATCAAGTTCGTTGGTTCGTTTCGTTTGGTTAGACATTGAAAGTTTATCTTTAGGTATGTTGTGATAGGCTCTTTTCAATATCCAGTAAAATGAAGAGGACATACACTATGAAATCTGAAGTAGCTTGGAATGTAACCATTGCTTATATCAGGTGAGATAAAAAGAATAATGAATACAGTGCTATTTCTGATCCTTTCTACCATTTCTGTGGTAAGCTATTGTTATTTTCTCTTATTTATTTTAATATTTGCTGGTCGGCTCCTTTTTTCAAGTCAGACTCATAGCTACATTTTTAATAATTTAACTATGAAAGCTGTAGAAGTTCACATTTTGGCAAACTCGAGTGATTCACAGTTCTCTTTGAACCACAGTCAAATTTTAATCCGTAAACATTGGGTCTAGCTAGCTAGACAGATTATCTGATTTAGCATCAGATTTATTCAGAGAATTGAGAGCAGAAAAATTGTTGTTACGTAAAATAAAATGAGCACAGCAATTAAACATTATTTCATTTAATGTGTTAATCATATGTGAGAGTACATGAGATGTACAGTAACTTTAACTCTAGAAACTGCAATGAAGGATACCATATGATAGATACTGCAGCTGTCTCATATGCTGTCAAAGATGGTTTTATTTGATGTAAGAAGTTTTTCCTAACACTGAATATGAATGAAACCTTGATATATTAGCTGAATAAGCAGTTATAAAACATGACCTTTTTTATCATAGCTTGATTTTAATGTTAATCCTATAATGTTATTGATGTAGCAGTGTTTCTCAGCCTTTAGCCATGAGGATGGGTAAGTGGTCCACATGCAGAATGTTAAAAAATTTAATTTTAGTGAATTAAAGATAACGAAAATAAATTTAAAAAAAAATTCCACATAATATTCCAAAAGTGAGTATAAGCAAAACTTTCTTAAAGCCATGGTATTTCCCGGAAATGACTGCATTGCTACTGTAATAGTTTATTTACTAAACACATTTTCAGTTGGCATCGAAGAGGGCAGCGGTGTTTAGGGATCGTGTATATAAGCATTTTATGAAGGCTTTTTTGTAGATGTATGTCTTTTGGAACCATGGTATATGCCAAAACAATTGGTAGGTTGGGTTGAAAATATACACATAGGTTAAAAAATCTTTATGTATATATTTCTTCTGTCCATATGTATGTCACTGAACTTACTTCTAAACAGCTGGACAGATTTTTATGAAATTTTGTGTGTGTGATTAAGTTGATTTGATAATGGTTTATATTCACAATTTGACTTGCAAAAGCCCACCCTCTCCCCTTTTACCCCTCCCTCTTTTACCCCTCTCCCTGTTACCCCTCCCCTCCTAATTTCCAATTATCAGTATAAAAACCCACAATTTTGTCAGATTACGATAAAACTTTGCATACGTATACTACAAAAACCAACCCATCTCCCCCTTTCCACCCTCTTAACTTTTTCAGTGTTATTTGAACAAAGCTACAGTCAACACCGTTTGACGAACCACCATGAAAGTTGGCACACATATATATTTTTTCATGGAGAAGGTTTCTGACCAAACAAAAATCCAAAAACCACACCCTTGCCCCCCTTTCATCCTTTGATTTTTATACAAATCCACAGTTTTTATCAGATTTCAACGGAACTTTTCATACTTATAATTTAAAATAAAGAGAAGAATACTGTCAACTTTGATTGCCAAACCAAACCCCTCTCCTCATTTACATCCCCTTCATTTGTGTCAATGTTCTTTACACAAAGCTACAGTTGACACCTTTTGACCGATCACAATGAAAATTGGCAATCATATGTATTTTTTCATAGAGAAGGTTCCTGATCAGAAAATTTCAAAAACCCTACCCTCTCCCCCTATATAGCCCTTCATTTTTATGCAAATCCATAGTTTTTACTTGATTTTGATGGAACTTTGCAGATATAAGCTTTAAAATGGAGAGAAATACTGTCAACATTAGTTTTACAAAAACCCAATCTCTCTTCCCCCTTTAAAGCCCTTAATTATTGTCAGTGTTCTTTATAGAAAGCTACAGTTTCTATCTAATTTTGAAGGAATTTTGCATACGTATACTTGAAAACTAGCAGAAAAATAATGTGTACATTAGGTTTACAAAAGCCCAACCACATTCCCCCTTAACTCCCACCTTTTTTAAATTCCATTGTTTTTTTTTTTTTATAGAAACCCCACAGGTTTAAATCCTGTCAAAATAAGTCCAGCTTTTGTAAGTTATGCCAGAATATTCATAAAATAAAAATGTCCTAATATTTTAACATGTACAACAGATTGTAGCTTGGACCCCAATCTCAAACGTTGTGAAAACCCATCAAAAATCCTTATTTTCTGCGTGATGCTGGAACAAACGGATATATTCCAGATACAGATTTATGTATGTATTAATGCACGGATGGTAGATGTTTTGACTATCAAGCAGCAACTTTAACAGATGATATGGTTAAGTTAAAATGCAGCCTAGACCAAAATGTAAACTGATATTCTGTATAACAGCATCCAATTCACCCTGTTATGGGAGTTGTTTGGGTATGTTAGTCTGGCAATGGCTGATGCCAAATTAATGAAACTTGGTATGCATGATTTACATAGGAAATGTAAAAATAGTGTACAGGTGAATCAATCCCGATCAGACCGGGCAATGCAGGGTACTCTGCTAGTTAGGCCTATATAAATTAGTGGTCCGTGAAATTATTTTTGACATTTTATTGATCCTCAGATGCAACAGGTTGTGAAACGCTGCTAAACAACATTTAAAATTTCTTTGGTACATTTTTTATCTTTCCAGCTCTGAGTTTTTTTATGATGTGCCATGCACTGAGAAAGTGTATAAAAATATTAATTTCATGATTCTATTGAGATTTGTTAGTATCTCAGAAATTGGCAATGTGTGGTTTTTTAAGCCATTTTATTTACAATAAAGTGTGAAGTACAAATTTGTAAAACTTATTTTGTATCAGATTTTGTATGTATTAATCTACTTTTTTCGCAGTTTACATTTTTGATGCTGTATGATAAGTATGGTTCGGATCTTTTAGAAAAAAAATACAAATATGTCCTTAAAAATGGGTAAATATGACTTATGACCAAACATTTATATTTGCTTTACATCAAAACATGCTCAGTTATACAGCATGTAGTTTATCTTGTTGTGTCGCTTTTATGTAGATAGCATAATTTGTTTCCTTGGATTCGTGCACCATTTAGAAATCATTATTATTATTATTATTATTTTGAAAATTATTTTCATGTGTCTGAAATAGAATAAATTACTAAATTTCTACTTTTATCACTGTCTGCTTTGTACAGCTGAATACCGTGATACATTGTTCTTATATTTTCCAGTATCGTAATGCGGCTGCACATGAAATTGCTGTGTTGAAGTACTGTAATTTCACTTAATTTACAGAAGAGAACTCTTTTGTCTGTACTAAAATACTTCTTCCAAATTCCTTTTCGTAACTTCGAACTGTCAGCAAATTTTCTACTCGTTGATCCGCTACAGATTTATCACTGACTCAGGGTTATTTTTAAAAAATATTGGCGACATTGAGACACTCACTGGCACAGCCAATGCAGGCATGCTGCTGCATTGTTGAGGTTAAAAGGCAGACAGAACATTAACATTTAGAGAGTGGTGAATTCTGACAAGTTCAGTGACAATTATTTTTTATTTTTTTCTCCAGTGTATAATAGGTACATAATTATCTTAATTTCTTCTCACCTTTAACTTATAGTGAATTCCCAATACTATCAAAAAATTACTATATTTTTCCTCAAAATGTGACCATAAATATTATCATAATATGACCAAAACTAGGAAAATGGCCTGAATATGAATTTATATGCCATATAAAATAAATTTAAATACAATTAGAAATGTTCAATCTGCGATAAATTCAGAATTATAGCTCAGAAATAAGGCAGGAAAAAATTGACTAGTAATAAAAATCCAAACCCTAGTAATAAGTTTTTGCAAGATTTATCATAGAAACTTGCCATCCTTTGATAAAAGCCATTTCTGAATTGTTACTTCTGCTTTGTTGTCAGCTTTGGAATGCTTACTACTTAGGAACCTCTTTTAAGATGCACAAAAAGTTGGGAATTATTGGCTCAAGGTTGGTATTGCAGGGTTGCTAATACAATTGTTGCAAGCTAAAACCATATATCTGAGCTTGTATTGAGCTGTGGTGTGTGGTTCGGCTTTGTTTTGAAGCTATAGAATTCTAGAGGATAGAAAGCCACTTTTTTCAGAGTTTGACAGAATGCAACTATGTTCTTTGTACTTCATTGTGATATGACATTCACTTACAAACAAGTGTAAAGGACCCTTTTTATACAGTTATGTCAGTCCGTTGCTTATTCGTCAGGATGGATAAGTTGTATGTGGTCACTGTGGGCGTTTAGCCAGTTTTACTTACTTGGGGCGTGTCTGCTGCTGCTCCCATAGATGGCACTCCCGTCTTGGCTTTGGCTACCGTACTAGACTATGTACTTGAATCTGAATATCTCTGGCTTGCTTCAATAAAAGATACTAAGTGCATACATAGATTTATTCTTTACTAGGCGGGCTGTTACAGTCATCCAATGGCCACGAGCAGGATTCCAAGCACTTAGTTAATATAAAAGACTGATGGACGACCGCAGATCGGCTGACTAGCGGGCATGGCTGGCCTTCGATTCCCCTCGGTGTTTAACACAGCATAGTGGCTGCGTAGTCCGACTTGCCTCCGAATTTCGACTTGACCCCCCGAGCCTCGGTGAGCTCGCGCTTATATCACAACAGTTGCGTAGCCTGTCCTCGTTCTAAGGGCAATCAACTGACAGCTAGCATTTCTCGAAGCTTCTACACGAGCCCAGTTTCCATTGCTATTGCTCACCGACCTGGATTTATTGCTGAGCTATCTTGCGACATCCCACGCCAGGCGCTCACCGCCTGCGACTGTCGCCGCTCATACATTATCATTATACATATTTTCACATCTCCCAAAATATACTGTAATTATTAAAACGGTCCGATACACAAGGTTTCCAAAATCTTGCAAGTTGAGCTGTTTGAATTTTACTTTTTTAGAATGTGGTATTTGTTACCACTCCATTGATTGCAGCTTGATTTCAGGGATAAATGTGGAATACTCATATTTCATCTCCCTTGATGGCTTGTTGCTGGGCCAAAAATATCAGAGCACTGGCAAAACTTTAAATTTTGTGCTCATTGAAAAGTATCTCCAGGCCCCACTGAGAATGCAACTTCCTGCAATCCAAGTTTTCTGACACAGTTCTGTAGAGAATGTATCTTGAAATTTGTGTAAAATTTGATGACAAAACAAAAATTTTAAAGTTTGTGTTTTCACTTTTTTTTCTGACACAAGCATCAGGCATCAGGCATGAGGTCTTTGGGGGAGGGTCAAAGCAGGGCACTTTTCTCAGATGGCAACTTCAGGGAGTGGCAGATCATGTCAGAAGGGCCAGAAAATGGAAAATATATGTAGCAGCAACCTATCTCTCTCTCTCTCTTTTGTAAGCTCCACTATTGGTAATGGGAGCAGCAAGATAATGCTTGAAGCTTGATTTAGTTTTTGCCCTGGTTGAGAAAATTTGATTCATCACTAGCAAGCATTAGATAATTAGTGATCAGATAATGCCACTCTGAACATGGGTTACAATGCTGGGTCTCCTTACCATTTTTGAATGGTCTCACCCACTTGCTTAAAAAAACTGAAAGATTGAAATTTCTCAAGTTGTTTCTTATTACTTTGAGGAATACTGCATAAACATTATGATGGCATCGTCACTCATTATTACACATACAGTTAATCAAACATTAACTCATCTTCTCGGGCCTGTAAAAATTCTAACAAAATTTAAATATTCTCTCTTGCAATCATTACTGAGAAATTGCCTTCTATCTCTCACTGGCTTTTAGTACTCAAAATTGTTTAGTAAATTATTTTGAATTGGTGATCATACTTCAGTCCCAAATGTTAGTTGTGTCCAACTGTATTGTGGTAGCCTACTTTATTAATATTGAGCTACATCAATAGCATTTATGATAGACATCAGCCTTTTTTTTATTGTTCTTATGCATATTCTCATGGTCTTCCACAAATCAAAATTGCAGTTGTCACAGCTGGCCCTATTTACACACGACGTAATGAAAGTTATCGATACAGGTTCACAAGTAGATGCGATTTTTCTAGATTTCCAGAAAGCCTTTGACTCTGTGCCACACAACCGCCTTTTAGCGAAGCTTCGAGCATACGGTATATCAGATCAGCTTTGTGAATGGATAAAGGATTTTCTAACTGGTTGGTCGCAGTATGTTGTCGTTGAAGGAGAAAGTTCTTCTAATCTAGATGTTACATCGGGTGTACCTCAAGGAAGTGTAATTGGACCACTTGTTTTCTTAATTTTTATAAACGATCTCGGAGACAAAGTGAAAAGCCTTTTTAGATTGTTTGCTGATGATGCGGTTATTTATAGGGAAGTAAGAAATTTGGCCGATTGCTTAGAAATTCAGCGAGATCTGGATGTTATTTTGGCTTGGTGCGCTGAGTGGCAGCTTACTCTAAATTGTAAAAAGTGCAAGACAATGAGCATAACTAACAAAAAGAATCCAATTGTTCAGAAATACGAGTTAAACAATACAGTTATTGATATGGTCGATTCTATGAAATATTTGGGAGTAACAGTACAAAGGAACATGAAATGGGACATACACATTAATTCATTAGTAGGTAGAGCAAATTCTAGGCTGCGATTCATAGGTCAAATCTTGAAAAATTGTAATGAACAAACAAAGGAGATAGCGTACAAATCTCTTGTGCGTCCACATTTGGACTATTGTTATGCCATTTGGGATCCGTTTCGTAGAGGGTTGATCGAAAGTATAGAGAAAGTACAGAGAAGAGCCACTCGATTCGTGACCGCTTGCTACAGTCCTTATGAAAGCTTCACAGAACTGATTAGTAGGCTTGGTTTGGAGTCTCTGGTAGATAGAGGACGCACGTTTCGTTTAAACTTATTGGTAAACATGCGTACTCCCACTTTCACTTTTGAGTGTAGTGAAATACTTCTTCCACCAACCTATTTGAGTCGGAAGGACAGGAAAGATAAGATTAGAGAAATAAGGTGCCGGACTGATCCTTATATGAATTCTTTTTTCCCTCGTACGATTAGGGATTGGAATGCAGAGCAAAGAGATTAGCTTTGGTGCTGAGCACCCTCTGCCACCCACAATTTTGTGAATTGCAGAGTATATATGTAGATGTAGATTTGAAAGCTCTGAGACCTTTTCTCAGAAAAGAGGATTATCTTACAGTAGATAGTGGTGTATTGATGTGCTTAGTTCAGAACTGGACACTTTCAAGGAATATGCTATACATTGAAAGTAGGAGGAGGTCTTACTGAGAAGACAGCAGATGCTATTAGCATGGGTCTGACTAAACAAAACATGCATAAGCTGTACTCTAGTCCTCATAAGACATATTTTTTGATTGCCTATAGATATAAAATATATTTGGGATCTGGACTAGAGGAGGTAGAACAGATACAGCGTAAAATCTCTGGCCTGATGTGTCAATTGTCCCATTTACATTTTTTGAGATAGTGTCCCATAGTCATGGGATTATGAGGATAATCCCGCTTCATAATGTTACAGTCACAAAATAGCATAAAAATAACTGTTGCGAAACTTGCTGGTTCGCAACAGGCGGCAGTACTCATTGTTCTCCATTGGTCCTTTATACTCTCAAGATGTCAACAAAATGTAAAACTGCAAATACAAGAATATCATATTTATTTTATATCACATTTGTAGACTGCATCTTTTTACCAGTGTATAACGTCATGATGGAGCCACCACTTTCTAGTTGCTGTATAAAGTTTTTATCCCTCCCACAGCTTCTTGTTGATGGCCAAAGAGTCAAGCTGGAATGTCAGTCAGCTGGAAGATAGCTTGATGGCTGCAACTGAACGCCTGCCACCGGATCAAGCCTGTCAGAGCTATGCTCATCTCCATCACATCTTAGATGCAGCATGCTCAACTGAATCGATAGAAATGCAGTGGAGTAAGGTAAGTCATGGCAGGAGACACAAGATTGTCACTACAGTTAGTTTTTACAGTTAGTTTTTAGATTGATTCTTGGCTGTCCAGGAGGCGCCGCGTCATATTTCTTGTAGCCGGCGTTTCGACCATCATTCTGTGGTCTTCTTCCAGGGCAGAACTGTCCACCCGGACAGCCAAGAATCAACTGACTGGTTGCAGAAGCCTACAATTAGTTTTTAGAACCTTCTTGAGCTAATATATTTAATTCTTAACAATAGGAAAACAAATTCAGTTAATCAGGTTACTTTAATTGTGAAAATAAAATACTGAGTGTATCAGAAAGAATCATCCGATTTAAAAAAATCATAACTATTATGTTATTTGAAATATGTGTGTGAACAATATACTGTTGGAAAGAGCAAACGCTCAAGGTTTCGTGGTTCCTGCTAGGTAGCAGCAGTGTGGCATCGGGACAACAGAAAGCATTTTGTGTGTCTATGTTTTGCGCAGTGCGGGTTAGTAACAACTGTTCAGCTTGACTGTCATACTAGGTATGGTGGGGATCCTCGTACAGCACAGAGCATTAGACGATGGCATGCACAATTCTGAGAAACAGGTTGTTTGTGTAAAGGCAAATCACTGGGCTGCCCCCCGAGTATCTGACACAGATGTTGAACGCATCTGCCATACATTCACAAGCCATCTGCAAAAATCCATTTCCCATCACAAATACTTCTAGTTAGTAGGCAACTGGCATGCCAAGGTTTTTCCCTCATAGTCCAAGGATAAGCCTGCGACCCCTCAATGGCCACTAACACACAGTAGTTAAAATTAGATA
Source organism: Vandiemenella viatica (assembly GCA_031002005.1). Taxonomy (NCBI): domain Eukaryota; kingdom Metazoa; phylum Arthropoda; class Insecta; order Orthoptera; family Morabidae; genus Vandiemenella; species Vandiemenella viatica. The sequence continues at coordinate 16,196 of JARYHS010011855.1, forward strand.
TTCACAAATAAATTTTAATTACTGTTTCATTGCAATGGTCTTGGATATAAAATGTTTTTGGTGATTCCATTTGGCATATATACAGAAAAAATCTCTCGGTTTGTTTTGGAGATATATGCTACATGTAAAAGTTACATATGTAAATCAGTCTTAAGAGGAGTGAAAGGGGAGAGTGAGTGCAGTTTTGTTTACTAAATGTAAACACCATTTACTTTTACTTTAAAATATATGTGCGCAAAGTTCCTTTGATATTGATTAAAAACTGTAGATTTGTGTGTCATCACAAAAACTTTAAAATAATATTTAAAATTCAAGTTTGAATTTCTTGGTCAGCAATTTTCCAGTCTGTATTAGTCCACAGCTGTTTAACAGGAAATGTTATATACTTTAAGAATATCACTATCTACTTTGGCTAATTTTCCTACCATTTTCAAGATATTTGCAAAATCTGCATGGGTTCAAGTGTAAATTTTGCTTAATTAGGGTGGTGGGGGAAAAGCAGGTGTGTTTTTGTAAACGAAGTGTAAACAGTACTTTTCACTTTGTTGTTATGTATACATGTGCAAAGTTCCAACCAAATCGATTAAAAACTGTGAGTTTGTGTAAGGAACATTGGAAATTAAGAGAGGAGGGAATAAAGGGGAAAAGGGGTTGGGATTTGGCAACCAAATGTTGACACTATTTTTCTGCTTGTTTTAAAGTATACATTTGAAAAGTTCCATCGATATTGGATAAAAACTGTTGGTATGTAGAAAGAACATTTGCAAACAACAAGGGGGGGGGGGAGGAGGAGATAAAGGAGGAGAGGGTTTGGATCCTTGCAAACTAAATGTTGATCGTATTTTTTTTCTCTTTGTTTTAAAATGTGCATAGTTCCATCCATATCGTATAAAAATTGTGGGTATATATAAGAAGCATTGGCAAAAATTCGGAGGTTGGGGTAAAGGGGGAGAGTTGTTGGCTTTTGTAAACCAAATGTAGACAGTATTTTTCTCCTTGTTTTAAAGTATACATTTGCAAAGTTCAATCAGAATTAGGTAAAAACTAGGTTTCTAAAAAGATAAATGAAAATTAAGAGGGGTACAGTAGAGGGAGAGAGTGGTTGGGCTTTGACAAACCAAATGTAAACAATATTTTTCTGTTTGTTTTAAAGTGTATGTGTGCAAACTTCCTTCAAAATCGGGTAGAAACTATAAGCTTTGTAAAAAGAACATTGATAATAATTAAGGTGGTGAAAAAGGGGAGAGGAATTTGGTTTTCGTAAAACTAATTTGTAAAGTATTTTTTCACTTCATATTAAAGTATACCTGTGAAAAATTCTGTCAATATTTGACAAAATTGTGGGTTTGTATAAAAACATTGGCAAAAATTATGGGGGCATAAAGGGGTGAGGGGTTGGGTTCCTGAAAATCAAATGTTGACAGTTTTTTTTTTAATGTTATACTTGTGCAAAGTTCGATCAAAATTGGATAAAAAAATGTGGGTTTGTATAAAGTTAATGGTTGTAAATTTTCAGATTTTTTTTGTCAGAAACCTTCGCATACGACTGCACAATTACTCACCTAACTTTCATCTTATTTGGATGAATGTTGTAGGAACACACAGAAGACGAACATACAAATAAACAAACATTCATTTTTATATATAAGATTAGATTGTACTTGTTGCTGTGCTAACATAAAGGTTATTATTGTTAGTTTTTTATGTGATTAATTTTATTTTAGATCCCTGTTTTCCTAAAAGAAGTATACATATATTATCAAAAGAAAGATCATAATTAGAAATAAGATATAATTAAAAAACAACTGTTAATTTATAATTTAAGTAGCTTACTTTTTAAATAACGGTAACAATCGAAGGAAAGAACTGTCGCGAGGCAATATTTATATGGAAAGGGCAGATAAAATACACCCAACATTGACCAAAGTTGAAGGGAGAGGAGCAGCAGCAATACAAAACAACACACAAACACAGAAAATACAATATTACAGGTTAAACCCTTTGTCCAGTTAAAAGAAGTAATTGGCTGAGCCTGGGTAAGCCTTGCGGTCGACACAGCCACTCATAGATTGTCGGTGGTGAGGGGAGCAATGATAATTAACTGCAAGTATAAATCACAAGAAAGATTAAAATGGGAAATAATAATAATAATCATTGAAATAATAATAATAATAGGTAAATAAAAAATAATAAAATAAATTTAAAAAATATATATACAATTTTAAAAAAAAATATCTTTAAATATATATGAATCTATTGTGTTGGCTAGTGATGGGTGTACAGGGTGAGGATGGAAGACGATCTCAGAAATTAAGGCCTGGCGGGGATGTCTAGTCTGCAGGACGTGTTGGTATGCAAATTCCCACCTGCGAAGTTCAGATTGGGAGGTAGTATCTGGAAGTACTCCAATGGCTCTGACTGTGGAGCATTTATTAAGGTCATGGGTGTTGTGAGTACTGGCATGGTGAGCAACAGGGAGGTCTAGGTTTTGGTAGTAAACTGTTTGTCCATGACCATTCATTCTTATGGATAATGAGTAGGAGGTAAGGCCCATTAGGAATTTTGACAATGAAGGCAGGTGAGCTGATAAATGAGTTGGGTTGTTGTGCAAGTGGCATGACCTGTTATGGGGTAGGTTACACCAGTAGTAGGGTTCAAATAGGTAGTGGTAGGCGGATGCATACTGCACATTTTGCTACAGGGTCTCTTACAAGGGAAGGATCCAAATGGTGGTTTAGGAGCATCAGAGGGTTTTATTTATGTACAAGTATATTCTATGATTAGGAGGTCTGCTGAAGGTGACACGGGTTGTGGTGGGAAGGATAGTGGGAAAATGTGGCGCATTTGAAGAAAGGATCTGAGGAAGTCATAACCCAAACAAAGAATTTGGCTTAGTGATTCCAGGCCAGGGAAAAACTGGATGGGAAAAACAGGGTTCTGGTTGGTTTTTTGGGCTGTTTGTGTCGGTGTGGTGGACAGTTCTGGACTCTTGATAGCTGTTTTTGGACTAATTCTGGAGGATAATTGCAGTTTGAGTGCCCGGGTAAGGTTGTTGGAGTAGAGAGTAAAAGATTCGTGATGAGAGCAGATGCATTTGCCTTTAATGGCTAGGCTGTATGGGATGAAACGTTTTGTATGAAATGGATGGCAGCTGCCAAATGGAGGTTATGTGTACAGAGGTGTGTAAGTGGCCATTCTGCACAGAGATGTCCACATCCAGAATAGTGATGTCAGTCTGAGTAAGACCAGTTGAAGTTAAGGGAGGAGATATTATTCAGTGAGTTCAATAAGTCAAGAAGGTGGTTTTCACTGTGGGCAATGACCATAAAGATGGCATCTATATCCCTGAACCACATGGTGGGATGTAGGGAAACCTTTTTAAGAAAATGTTCCTCTAGTCCGCCCATGAAAAGATTTGCATAGGAAGGTGCCATGCGAGTGCCCATAGCAGTGCCTCGTATATGATGGTAAACTTGAGATTGGAAGGAAAAGAAATTTTTAATAAGTATTAATTGAGACAAAGAGGTGAGAAACGAGTGGTAGGGAAGGTGTGTGTGGGATGAGGGGGGGTGGGGGGGAGTAACTGTTGAGATAATTCTCTATGGCACTGAGGCCCTGGCCATGAGGGATGTTGGTGTAGAGTGATGATACATCAATAGTGACCAGGAGAAACCAGCTGGTAGGGGTGTAGGGATTGTAGACAGATGCTCCAGAAAGTTGCGGGTGTCTCTGACGTAAGATGGCTGGCCTGGGCGAAAGGTTGTAGGTGCTGGTCAATGAATTCTGATATGTGTTCTGTGGGAGACGGGAGACCCAAAGACAGCAACTATAGGGCATCCAGGATTGCCCGCCTTATGTATCTTGGGCAGAAGATATAGAGTGGGGGTTCGGGGGGTCTTAGAGGTCAGAAGGCAAATAGAATGGTGTGAAAGACCCTGTAAGAGACCTTGGAGGCTGAGGAAGGTGCGGATTTCTATGCAGATCGAATTAGTAGGGTCATTGGTATAAGGTAGGTAAATGGAGGTGTCAAAGAACTGCCTGAGGGCTTCAGCTATGTAGTCACTTGTTAGGGAAAGCCTGATATTGGGGTTGGTATCGGCTTCAGCACCTAAACCTAAAGTCTTCCAAAAGTTGTCAAAGTTCTGAAAAAGTTCTATTACCGTGTTAAACCATGGAGAAAGCTAACTGTATTAATTGCTGCGGTCGCCACTTACAGATTAACCTCCTGTAAGAAAGGTACTAATGTAGAAAGTCTGAATTCCGATAACTGAAATATATTCTTGAAAATATTCACATAAGTTACAAAAGTCACAGTTAGCAATGGCAATCGGAGAAAAATCATCAACCGAAGATTACAAATCATGAAACAGAACAACCGCACTCCCCCAAATGAATCTTGATCGTTAGAAAAATCACATGTCGGAAAATGTTACTTAGTCACATTGTTCAAGCAAAATTTGGAAGATGGCGCCGATCGGCCATCATGTTTGAACTTCCCTGACCAAAAGCCTCCGCGCACACCGAAGCTTTCGCACTCGCGAGGAGCTTGCGTTCTCCTCCAAGCTAGACGATGTACTGTACTGGACCGGCCTGACCGACACCCTCTCACCTGCTTATATAGGAGTATTTCAAGGACGCTGCACTCCAGCAGTGCTCTGCCGCGGTCTCACATATTCCATGACATTTATTTTTATAACTTCCTTCCAAGGTGTTCAATTTAAAATCTACAATGTAATTCCACTGGTTATGGGAGATTACGTGTGTCGTGTGGTGTGGCAAAATTTTAATTTATTTTTAACTTTTATTTTAGGTCTGACGTCACCGCAAATTTCAAAAAGTCCGCCGGTTGCAACATACTCAGAAAATTTTAGGAATTTTTGAACAAACATGAAACTATGATCAAAATGTTGGCCCGGATTTTAGCCGCTCAAAAATGTAAATTTTATTTAAATCTGTTAGGAACTGACTAAGTTATTACTATAAACAGAGATTTCGCACTTCCGCCATTTTTATTATTTATGTATTTTTATGTATAGCTCTGAAGGTATGTTAATTGTTAAACCGGAAACATTACTAACGTGTAGCCTGTATTAAAATGCATGTTTTAAAAGTCCCCGGTTGCAACATACTCAGAAAATTTTAGGAATTTTTGAACGGCATAAGTTACAAACATGAAACTATGATCAAAATGTTGGCCCGGATTTTAGCCGCTCAAAAATGTAAATTTTATTTAAATCTGTTAGGAACTGACTAAGTTATTACTATAAACAGAGATTTCGCACTTCCGCCATTTTTATTATTTATGTATTTTTATGTATAGCTCTGAAGGTATGTTAATTGTTAAACCGGAAACATTACTAACGTGTAGCCTGTATTAAAATGCATGTTTTAAAAGTTGTCCCATCTTCGTAGGTGTGATATCTTGGACACAATAAAAATATTCTGTTATTGCCATGTGGGCTGTTGTCGAGTGGTTTTAAAAATTCCCTAACATCTGTTCTATTGCGTTAAACGACATGAAATTAAGGTGTATGAAACTAGAAGAGTGGATCTTTAAGGAAAACTACTTTTTTAACCGGAATCTTGGTAGGCTTTTGAATAAGAAAATGTTAAAGTTGAGTGACCTATTTTGTACGTTCAAATAACATTTAAAAATACTTAAACGACTGGAAACTACAAGATTTAGATGAATTTAATTCTCTTTCGGACTCTTTTAATTTATTATTTACTTTATGTCGTGTGATAGTGTTTAAAATCAGTGAAAAAGCATCTTATGTACGGTGCCTCTGGCGAGTTATTTCAAAATTGGATTAACAAACATCAGGTTAGTAAAATGTCTTTTAATGGTTATAGAAAATTAATTACATGTATTTACTAGCTTCTACCTGTTCTTAGCGCTTTTAAAATGGTTTAACTTTATTGGAATTAATGCTGAAAGGTTTGATAATTTCGTCTGTATACCGGCTTCCTATTTTTACTGATATTTCATATTTCTTCGGATTTAAACTACTTGGAACCTATTAAAACTGAAGAGAAGATTATTTACTGTATTTTCATCTACTTTTTAACTCCTGAAATTACTTAAAAAGCCTAAAATCGTTTATGTAACCTGCTTATGCAAATGAGTTATCAACTTTCCTCAAAACTACTCCATGTTATTATTAGGTGGTTGTAAACTATTAGAAACTTATCAATTATCCTTCTAAACTGTCTCAGGCATTATTTTACGAGGGGGGATCAAATATAAACGGGATTTTATTTTTTATTTAAATTCATTTATTGAAAAACACAAGATAATTCAATTTATTTTTCCACATAGTTTCCTGCTTTGGAAATACATTTTTCCCGGCGTATAGGAAGCTTTTTGATGTCTTCTAATAAAAAGAACAGGGTCGTGTCAGCCAGTTGCGCACGAAGTCTTCCACACTCTCATCATCTTCGAATCTTGCCCTCCTAGAGCTTCTTTAAGAGGTCCGAACAAATGGAAATCGCAGGGCGATAAGTCCGGACTGTAAGGAGGGTGATCAAGTGTAGTCCAGTGCATTTCCTGTAGTTTAGAGACAGTTAGAGATGCAGTATGGGGTCGCGCATTGTCGTGGAGGAGAATGACCTGTCGAATCGTTGGTCTCTTCTTTTGCGGCCATATGCAACTCTCGCTTGTTCAACAACTCGCAGTAGTAAGCAGCATTGATTATGCGTCGCTCATGCAAAAAATTAATCAGCAAAATGCCTCGCCGATCGAAAAAAATGTTGAAAGAACTTGCCAGCTGACAGTCGAGTCTTGGCTTTCATTGGTGCTGCCTCCCCTTTCCTCCGCCACTCCTTACTGGCTTCTTTGGATTCTGGAGTGTAGTGGTGAACCCATGTTTCATCGCAGGTGACGATCCGACTCAAAAATGCATCACCTCTTCCGCAAACCTTGCTGTAAGCCTCTGACAGACTTCCAAACGTCTCAACTTCAGATTTTCGGTCAAAAGGTGAGGGACCCATCTGGAACACACTTTACGGAACTGTAGGTGTTTTGTGATGATAGTTGACAGCTCCCATAACTGATTCAGACTTGTTCCAATTTCTGATACACTCGCCCGTCGATCGACGTCAATAATGTCTTTAACCGCACGAATGTTTTCGTCTGTAACTGGTCCGGGGACGGCGACCGTGTTGCTGATTTTCCACACTGTCTCGTCCTTCCTTGAACTTTTTATGCCAGAAAAAACACGCCTCCTTGACAATGTTTGATCACGAACTGTGCAGTCAATCTCTGGAAAATTTCCGCCGCTGTAACTCCTTCAAGAGCAAGAAATTTTATAATAATGCGTTGCGCAGTGGAGGGTGCACCTGTTGCTCCGACATTGTGAGCTTACTGACTAAATGGCGGGAAATATCTAACAGCACGCTCTCCCCACTCCTAATGGTCCCGCCTAAGCATAGCAGAAGCGCGGGGCCAGTACTGCCAATTGTTGATGTTCAGGAACAACAATCCCGTTTATATTTGATCGCCCCTCGTACATTTACTTTTGGAACTTTTAAATGGTCAACTTACATCAGAATCTGTTATTTTCAAACTGCTTCAGTCTACTATCCAGCAATCGTATTTATTTATTTAATCTCTCCTCAGAACTATATTTTTACTGTGAAGTTATTATTATTGTAGGTCTAGGCCTGGCTTTTATTAGCTTCTCGCAGTCTTTACTGCATTAAAATCTCTTCAGAAATACCAAAATCTGGTATATGGCAAAATTTAGGGTTAGATTTGCTTTATAGTGAAATTATCTATTTCCCTCTGGAATAATGTTTAGTAGTTATGATAAACAGTTTGTTTAGATACTATATTTACTGTTATTTAACATTTACTTCTTTAAAATCAGTTCAGAATATCTCCCTAACCAATATTAGGATCTGACAGTGAAAGTTTACTTTTATTTGGAATAACCTATTTCCTGCTGAATTATCATTGATTTATCGCAATTTATGGTTTATTTATGTTTGCTATGTGCTGTTTAGTTACTTTACTGTACTCGAAGTGTTTTTATCTCGATTTTAACTGTGGTATCGTGTACTGATGTTAACCTCAAACCTTGTCGGATTTTAACGGAATCTCGAAAATAGAGCGAAAGGTAGCTTACACACTTTGATCCATGACCACAGTAGTCGAGTCCTTATCAACTGGGAGAATTATTACATTTTTATTTTTTGAAAGTTCATTCATAGCCAGCATTTCAGTTTGAGCCAGGTTGTTGGTGTGGGATTGAATTTAGGAAGGAAGGCGAAGAGAGGGTTGCAATGAGGAATTCCTGAAATAGGAGTAGGGGATGGTTTTGAGGGAGGGTAGGTGGATCTAACTGGAATGGAGGTAGTAATTGTTGGAGGGTGGGTTCCAAGTTATTACATGGGCTGTCACCCCTGCATGAAGTATTGAAATAATACCGCCAGTTGAGGGTGCAGCAAAATGAAAGGGAGTCTTTAATAAGAGTTATCCAATCAAATTTATGGGTGGGAGAGAAAGTAAGACCCTTTGAAGTTCAGGTTTGGAGAGGGAGGTGGGAGAGAGATTCACAATAAGGATTTTTTATTTCTCCAGTGAATGGTGGAGGGGCAATGTGTTGCCTGGTATGTGGGTTGGGGAGATGTAGCCCAAATCAAAGTGCTCTTGCAGAAGGAAGAGAGCTTTGAAAAATGTTTTTGTGCTTGTTTGGTTAACACATGGTTGCAGTGATTAAGGATGTTATGTAAATAATGATTCCAACCATGAAATGCAAGGAGAAGTTTATTGTGTAAGGAACTTAGGTGGGATGAGTGTTGGGCTTTCATGATATACTGTTGAAGAACTAGGTGAATGAGTGCTAAGGACTATTGGAAGCGGAATGGCTGTAGTGTAGGATGAAGTTGTGGGTGGCATCCAGAAATAGAAGTTTTATGGTAAGCCCATTTGGTGGTATGTTAAGAGAAAGGCAGGATTGGAGGAGTAGGATGTGAGATTTAGTTTAGCAATGTGAGTAGCATGGTGCATATACATGGAAAGGTAACTCTGAAATAGAGACATAGTGGGGAAGAAAGAAAAAAAGAAAAAATAGAGTAGAGAGAGGGAGGTGACAAAAATGTAAACAAACCATAAAGTATGGGGGCAGGATGGCAGGAAAGTTGGGAGGAGGGACATAAATAAAAAGTGGATAATAAGTGCTATGAAATATAAGGGATAAGAGGGGAACAAATATATATATATATAATATATATACACACCATAAGTAGAATAAGAAAATAAACAGAAAATGAAGTACCAAAGTAGCACGGTAAAGCAGTCCAGAAAAATGTATCACTATTGGGCTGAATAACAGTCGCAGGAAGATGAAAGAATAAAAATAAATAAAAAGTAAGAGGCAAAGAAGTGAATACACGGAAAATAGTTTTGGTGCTGACCGCAAGCCGAGTAGTAAAAACGCTGGAAGTGAAAGGTTATGTTAGGCCAGCTGTGGCATTGACAACTAGTCACTTGAAATATAAAGATAAGAGGCAAACAACATATATATCGTAAGTACAACACAGAAAATAAGATAAGAACTTATGTAACCAAATAAAATACGAAAATAGTGCGGTAAATTGACACTGAAAAGTGTACAACTGTTGGGCTGAATAATGCTCACAGTCAAACGAAAAAATCGATTTCGTCATTAAAACAACAAAGTCAGAGGCAAAGAGGTGTAAATGGCAAATGCCGAAAAGTTTTGGTGCTAATAACAAAGCTTTACTTTTTAAATATATGTATATAGTATATAATAGTATAGTGAAATAAACCACCACTTACCTTTGATGATGGTTACATGGTGTGAACACACACAAAAAGACAAGAACATGAATAACATTGAATGTTTCAGGTCTTGGCCCTTTGTCAGCGGGAGAACATTATGGAGGGTTGACAAACGGCCAAGATCCGAAAGATTCAATGTTATTAGTGTTCTTGTCGTTTTTTGTGTGTTCACACCATGCACATCATCTAAGGTAAGTGGTGGTTCATTTCGCTATCCCATTTTTTAATTCTTATTCTACATAACACCTATTATATATTCAACATTTAGATTGGAGAAAAACCACCACTTACCATAGAAGAGGATTCCTGCAGCGTGTAAACACATACAAACGTGGAGTAAAACTTTCGAGCCTATAGCCCTTCTTCAGTAGTAGTGAGATGGCTGCTTGTTGGAGGCTGGCAGCCAACTGAGTAATCCCACAAGGCTGATAGCTCATGGAGGGGGGAAGAAACAACATGGCAGGACGTGAAGGTGGGGGTAGAAAGGCATAAACTAGAAAATAATAATATTTACATGGAAAGGACAGGTAAAATACACCAAACACTCACCAAAGTTGATGGGAGGAGGGCAGCAGCAACACAAAACAACACACAAACAAAGAAAATACAATATTTCGGGTGAAAACCCCTTTTTCAAGTTAATAGAGGTAGGTGGCTGAGCTCGTGCCAGACATGCGTTCGATGCAGCCATTCATAGAACGCATAGGCCATCGGAGGTGGTTGGGGAACAACGGTAATACAACTGCGAGTATAAGTAAGATTAAAATGG
>JARYHS010011856.1:0-52099 GCA_031002005.1 Vandiemenella viatica
TGTTAAGTATAATCTGGTAAACTTGGATATTTTTTCAAAAAGAAAATTCTCTGGTACTTCAAAAACATATCTTTTCATACCTTATTATGACATAAATAAAAAATTAACCTACATAATTATATCCATGGAAATTATTTACCGAAAGGAAGAACATGTTTTTCGTTGGCAATAAGAAAATCCGCGTTAGTAAAATATAAAACTAGGAAGTAAATAGAAATCGTTTTCGGTATACCTGGAAATGGCGTATTTATGGGATTTCTATTTGATTATAGATAGAAAAATAATTAAGATTAACAAGCACACAAATTAATTAATGAAAGGAGCGGTAAATGCTTTTGCAGTACGTGACGAAATCGCTAATTTAAAATTTAATAAAAATAGGATTTTCTAACAGTAAATTTTAATGTTTATTAAAAATTTTAACGGGTAATTAAAAACTCAATTCTTAAAGTTCGCTCAGCGTTTTTCAAACTTTTTAAAATTTTAATCTAACTTTCGTGAAATTTGTCCTTGTATTTGTAATTTTACTTTGGTTGATCAAAAAAGGATGTTGATATTTGATTGCATTTGTTGCTATAGTTAAAATGAATCACCTTTGTCTGCATTTAGCTTATTCAATTGTTAAATTAATAGTCAGGTTATGAAATTCAATTTCATATTCTGTTATTAGTTAAAGAAACCTTTTCACCTGGCAATTTTATTTATTATTCCAAATTAACATTAATAATATACTTCATCCTAATAGTTAGGTGACTAAATGTATCCCTTTACATTTACTTATTAGATATTTTTCAAGCAGTTAAAAATATAATCAGTAAAGAAATAAACTTAGCTGTGGAAGTATCAGAATATTTTCTTCATTCCTACCGTCAGTTATTTGATACAAAAATTTTACTGCAAATGGAAGAAGCGGTAGAAGAAAACATGGTAGGACCTGCCAATCAGCTAAAATAAAAATGTCAATCGTTCAGGTCCAAACAAATTATTTCAAGAGTGCAATACATGCCCATTTACGAGCATCATTGATTATCAGCTTTCAGCCGTATGAACGTGTCCTCATTACGCGAGCGCTCCTGCGTGAATAGGCCTGACCCTCACTTTTCACGGGTCAACAACTCTTGATATCAATTGACCTTCGTTAACGTTTGAATGAATATTACTAGTTGTATTTTGATGACTGCACTGGTTTATTTTTCCGATTACTTTTTTTCCTTCATACATCGCACATCGTTGATAATGATTGTAATTGACTGATCACAATTGTTTGTTAATATCTTTCGATGAAACAGAACCTTAGAGTACCGTGTTTGTGTTCTGGATCTAGTTCCCGTTAAATCGACTCGTTCAGAGAGAGAAACAGTTCCATTCTTTACTTACGTAACCGCTGAAAAAAATACTTTGTGCATACCAACTTGTACAGCTGACATCGGAAAATCATAAAGGCGCACTGCAATTGTCGCTAGAAAAATAAGTACATCGTTTTTGTCGCGAAAAAGTCGATAGAGAATACATCGCTTGTTAGAAAACCCGAGAGTCAGTACTAATTCGTTTCCCAATCATTATGTTTATGTCATCGTCCAGTCCTGCACTGTTTTTTTATTACTCCGGAGAGCGAGGGACTGAATTCACGTCCCGCCATTCTCATTTCAGTCTTCCATCATTTCGCAAAAATTACTGCAGCTGAATGCCAGGATTAGTGTATTACAAAGATCATGGCCGAATTCCTTGTCCCTAATCCTCTCCCACCTCCAACGACCTTAACGTCGACGAGGCATAATGTCTTATGTTGTCCCAGAGTTTGGTGCCATTGTGTAAGGGTGTGTGTCCCTGTGGACGAATAAATTAGAGTTATCATTTAGAAACTGATGATTAGCAAAGATGATTTTAATTTTGATTTTATGAGGGAATGAAAATATGGATTTTGCACGAATCTTGATGCTACTTGGAGTACAGGCAAACTATCACAATATAACATTTGTTTTGAATCACTATCAATTATAAATCTGAGCGAATTCACCGTTAATGTTAATACAAGAAGGCAAAATCACAAAGTAACGCCCTGAGGTACAATTAGCCGTCATGAGCAAGCAAATAATTTTAATTCATTTCTTAGAATCAATCTCAAAATTAATATCCGAAAGGATTACACTAGAATCAATATAAAATACAAGCTGTGACTTTATATTGAAACAAGGGCGCCACAATGAACAATAAGCCATTCGAAAATAATTCAAACACTTCTAGTAAATTATGCCACTAGCTCAGTGTGGTTTTTGTCTACAAAGTTAGAACATGGGTCTTTCTTCTCAGAGACGCTTAAGGGTTCCTGTCAGTTTCATGGAATGCACCATCAGATGGCTTGATTGTAACACTTTACCATTGAAATTCCGCGTCTGATGTCTGCGGTGATCGAATATGACCCACGGTAAGGGAGCCCTGTCTTATAAGGCAGCTATAGTCACGCCCGTTCGGGCAATGCCCATGTTCGCATTACTGACTGTGTCGCCGCGCGAATGCCGCTCCAGTATTCGGCTCAATATGGAAGTCGGCAGCGTCAGACTTCCAGGCCAGAAGTTGGACCTCAGCAGAAGTCAGCAAGAAAAGTCAGCCAGTCCGTAACAGAAAGAAGCTCGTCGCTCTTCCATCTCCGAAGTAAACTTTCGCCCCACCCTTGCAGTCTCGAAGATCATGTTTAACAGAAAATTCCCAGAATTTTAGTTATAGACAGCTCTGTGATTGGGTCGTAGGATGGCCACCTGATGTCATGTGATATCGTGGATATTTCATTCCTCCTCGACACTACAATCCGAGGACCACGCCGTTCGCCAAGTATCGACAAAGTTCGTAGGACGACGCTATTTTTCGGGTGGAACGGATTCTCCCCAGTAAGGTGTGACGACCGCTGCCTCAAGGTCAGCCGACGTGTATTCTCCACCGTAATGTTTTGTTAGCTGGTAACTTCTTGTCGCTGGCAGCGATCGGTTTCCTAACGGTCAGTGCCCCTCAGGAAAGCCACGATCCTCTTCAAGCCTGCACAGCTCAATAAACGTTTGATATTAACAGCTCCATGATCAACTGAATATTCACTATGGGCATCACTGTCCTTCTCACATGGAATCTTGCGTACTTTCAAGGAAATTATGAATATATATATATATATATATATATATATATTGTGAGATCCCACTCACAAAATCATTGTAATAAAAAATAATTGTAAATAAAATAGTTTAAATAGACTTCACAGCATGAGTAGTTTGTGTAGACATTTGGGGTAATTTTAAGTTTTTTTTTAGAATTTAGTTTGTTGTAGTTGGTACTACTGTGATGGTGGATGGAGAGAGGGAAGATGGCAATATGGCGAGAGAGTACTAGGAGAGAGCTTGTATAGATAGAAGTGTGTGTTGGCAGTATTTTGTAGCAGCGAACGTTTGAAATATAGAATAAAGTTTCTCAAATGAATGAGTGGAGTAATTGAATTATTTGACTATAATACCCGTTGCGCTAACATGTATATCTTGTAAAGTGGTTTGTTGAATAGTAGTAATAAAACGCTAAGTGATATCACTACCGCCAAAACCAACAGTAGGGCCATATGTTGCGAGGAGCGGGATATCTACTTACTGCTAGTTAATGTAAAAATTAGCAGTGGGGCTTAGCAAATTGGAGACCCTTAAGCCAGGATTAGGCAATGTATCGCATTGCTTACGAGCTGGAATAATTTCATCGGAAGCAGACGACGCGAGGAAAACATCGACGACTGGTAGCAGGTATTTTCAAGAAAGAAGAAATAACGGCGCAGATGTGGCAAGTACAAAAGACAATTTAATTTTCTTGGAAGAATTTCAGCGTAATCGAAAGTAGCAGTAATTACAGAAAAGACTGACGGAAATTAACGTTGTAACTTTTGCGGAACAATTTTGTTGCTTGATTGAAAAAGAAGTGGTGTAAATATCAGCAAATGAACGGTTGAATTAAGCAGAACTATTTGAAAACAAGCATAAAGTAACGGAGTACTGTTTGTAAGAATTGAAAATTTAAAATTTGTAAAATTGTCGTAAGAATAATTTTGGTCAGTAAAAAACTGTTTGAGCTAAATTTACATGCTGTGAAAGTCTTAGTTAAAGTAATAAAGAAAATAATTAAATACAGGGGGGAAGATTTTTTAAGTAGACGAATATAAAGCAAATTATGTATATGCATGTATGTCAGTCATTGTAACCTTCGATGTGATAACATGTTGTGTATATTTTGTGTTGCAAAATTTTTTTTACAGGGGTGCAGCTGTTTTTTGGTACAGTAAGTAAGTCTGAAAAGGGTTTCTGTACCCGTTTGGAAGTCTAGCTGCGTTGTAATACGGCGTTGTAAATTGTGAAGTGATTTTGTATGTGTAATATTGTCTTGTGATTTGGCGGAATAATTTTTGTAGCAGACTTAGCCCGGGGTACTGTGTTTGATTAAAATTTGTAATTAACATGGCAGCAATTAGTGAAAAATTAGTCAACCGCGATGCTGAATTAAATATTAAAGAGGGGGATAATAATAATAATGCTAATGTCAACAATGAAGATTCTGGTTTCGGTGAGCGCTCGACTGTAAGGGACGGAAATGGAATTAGCGTATGTAGTGTAGCAGAAGTTAGTAGCGTTGATATCTCTGACCGCGTGGGGGGAAGCGGATTTGAGTCGCTGACCAGTGGTGATATTAGTGTAGATATTAAAAGTAGCTATATCGGTGACCATGAGTCAGAGAATTTCATGACAAATGTTACGTCTACACCAGTACCAGTCGACCAAGTTAAAATACGAGAAAAAGAGGAGGGTAGTGAAATAATTGATTCTCAAAAACAGAAAGGTGGCGAAATGTTAATGCTGATTTCTTTAATGGAGCGTATGGAAAGAAAAATTGAATTAACAGCAGAAAATATGGAACGAAAAATTGAATTAAGTCAGAAAGCAGCAGAAAATATGGAGAAAAAAATTACCGATAATTGTGAACGACTTACAGACGAAATGCGAATGATCAAGCAGGATATGTTCGTAAAAATGGATGAATGTATTCGGCAATCAGAAGACAGGTGTGACAAGAAGATAGAAAATATGAGGCAAAAATTAAAAGAAGAAGTGGACACAAGAATGGAAAAGGAAATAACGATGGTGTATGATTATGTGGAAAAGCTTGGGGAGACTACTAAAAAGAATGTAGAATGTTTAGTGCAACAGAAAGTTGAGGAGGAAGTGAAGAAAAGTAGCAGTATAATACAAGAAGAGCAAATGGCCATGCGGGAAGAAAATAAAGTAATCTATGAAAATCAGAGGGAATGTGCTAAAGGGATTGAAGAGTTGAAAGAGAAGGCGGAGACTAACTCCAAAAGGATTTCTCGATTAGGAGAGAGACTAATGGTTATGGACAAGGAGGCAAAAGGAGTGACATGCAAGGTGGCGGAAGTAGCTAACCAGGTCGACTTAGTTAAAGAAGATGTGAGAGAAGAGATATTACAATTAACTCAAAGAGTCAAGGAAGCAGAACGGCGAGGTGTGACTACTATGGGAAGCGGTAACATCATTACGAATCATTTCAAGTTACCGGAAGTAAAATTTGAACCCGAAGGAGAAGTTCATCCTGTAGAATTTGTTAGAGCTTATAAAAATGGCTTACCTTACGAGTGGTCTGACGTTGACAAAATAAGGTATGTTAAGAACATGTTACGAGGGGATGCTTTTGCATGGAGTTGCGAGAGTGACGAGGAGTGTAACGACTATGAAGAATTTTTGAGAGTATTTTTGAGCAAGTATTGGTCGCAACGGAGGCAAAGAAGAGTGAGAAGGGATTTTTGGAATTGTAGATATTATAGTCGGCGTGATGGCAGTATGAAATACTTTTGTGAAGCAGTTATGAAGGAATTACGTTATCTGGACCAAGAAATAGATGATGATGAAAAGATAGAAGTATTATTACAAAAGTTGCCCAGACCTGTTCAAGAGAAGCTTGTAATAAATCAATGGAATAGTATAGAAGAATTTCTCGAAGCAGTTGAAAGACTAGATCGTTGGAGTAGTACCAATGAACATGGACCAAGGGAGGATAGGAGGAATGATTTCAGAAATTATAACAGGTCAAACCAAGTGCCATCGCAAGATAATTTTACGAGAGACAGAGGCCGTATGAACGGATATAACCGAGGAGATCAGTTCAACAGGAATTCGGGTGATAATAGGAGAAGGGAATATGAAAACAGAGTCCATGACAATCAGTGGTCGCATCACAATAATGGCCAGGCAGTAAGAAGGGAGGAAGTAAGGCATCATGATCATGAGAGGATGATGGGAAACTCAGTGCCGCAACTGGGGCGGTCCGAACAGTAGCGGAAGAAGTCAAAACAGGACCGAAGGATCGAGAGAAGATGACCAAACTGGATGACGACAATAATAATCAAGGTAGAACTAAAAGCATACGGGAGAAAACAACTGAATGTGATGTACAAAATGTGAACTACAAGAACGGAACACATAATCATGAGAGAACAATAGAAGAAGATGTTTTTGAGGAGGAGGAGCCGCTAAAATGGTGGGAATGTTTCAACTTGTTAAATGAGGATGAGCCGCAGAACATTACAAGGATGTGTGAATATAATTGGCACGAAGAAGAGGTACAAGAATTGGCTAGAATCGAGGTGGGAAATCATGATAATCAAAAGAACTGTGAGGAGAATATAAAGAAATGCACTGCAGAGGAAGAAATGTTACCAAATGAGCTTATATTAAAAAGGGTGGACGAAGATCTGTATGAAACTACATCAGTGGATAGTGATAGTACTAATGACAACGAAGAAGGAGGAAGTGAGAAATTATGCAGCGAAAAAGATTATAGTAGCGAAGAGGAAGAAAATAGTGAAATAGAAGAGGAAAATGGAATATTAAACAATGATGAAACAGAAGAAGTGAGATTTTTCTTGGTGAAGAAATACGCCGTCAATGATGAAGAAGAAAGTATAATGCTAGAGGGGGCAAATGTTCAAGTTTCAGAAGAATGTGGTCATGATATGAGCTTAGTTATGGGAAACAGTGAATCCAATGTGGTGAATAATTTGTCTGGTAAAATAGAAGAAGAAAGAGATCTAGTAGGAAACAACAGTAGATGGAACACGGAAGACGATAGCCAATGTAGTAGCAGAGAATTAGATTTACAGCAATTGTGCCTAAAAGATGGAAGTAAAGTTGAATTGTTGAAGTGGTCGCAGGAAGAACTTGAAAGGGATTTATTGCAAGAAGAGTTTTTAAAGGAGGAGACACTAAAAGATTGGAGGAAAAGAAAAAAAAGAAAACCTTACGTTATGGGGGCATAACATTGAGCTGATAAAAGAATGAAGAAAAGATCAGAAGAGAGAAGAAACAGGCACGATCGAAGATATAAACCTGTCGAATTTAATTTGGGAGATTTGGTACTGGTAAAGACTCAGGAGAGGTCATGCGAATTAAATGCGGAGATTAAGAAATTCTTTGACGTATACCACGGACCATTTAAGGTAGAAGGGAAGCCACATAGGAACGCATACTGGCTAGTGTATCCTAAGTCTGGTAAAAAATTTGGGTTAAGAAACGTAACAGACTTGAAAATGTACAAGGTCAGAAGAGATAAGTGACATATTGTGTTATTGTGAAATTTGGTGGTTTTGTATAACGTTGACTGGTAAAGATGCAGACTGATAGAGACAGTGAGTGATTATTGTTATAAATAAGGACAGAATGGTGGAAATGTATATAAAGACAATGATTTGTGAAAAAGGTTGGACTTTATAACAAGCCAACCAATTTTGTTAAAATATGCTTGTTTGTTATAAAGTGGGGGCATATGTGAGATCCCACTCACAAAATCATTGTAATAAAAAATAATTGTAAATAAAATAGTTTAAATAGACTTCACAGCATGAGTAGTTTGTGTAGACATTTGGGGTAATTTTAAGTTTTTTTTTTAGAATTTAGTTTGTTGTAGTTGGTACTACTGTGATGGTGGATGGAGAGAGGGAAGATGGCAATATGGCGAGAGAGTACTAGGAGAGAGCTTGTATAGATAGAAGTGTGTGTTGGCAGTATTTTGTAGCAGCGAACGTTTGAAATATAGAATAAAGTTTCTCAAATGAATGAGTGGAGTAATTGAATTATTTGACTATAATACCCGTTGCGCTAACATGTATATCTTGTAAAGTGGTTTGTTGAATAGTAGTAATAAAACGCTAAGTGATATCACTACCGCCAAAACCAACAGTAGGGCCATATGTTGCGAGGAGCGGGATATCTACTTACTGCTAGTTAATGTAAAAATTAGCAGTGGGGCTTAGCAATATGTATATATATATATACATATGTGTGTGTGTGTGTGTGTGTGTGTGTGTGTGTGTGTGAGTGTGGTCGCCCAAGCTTTATGAAAATCAATGTAATATTATCATTTACATAATAACAATGTGCCTTAGGGTGGGTATAGGTGTCACATTATAAAAGATGTAAACAAAAATTGCCTCACTCGATAGATCACAGAAAATTTTTGAGCTACCATATTTAGTACAAAACATATATTCGAATCAATTAAGCTTGTGAAATTTGTGGAAAGAAGAACAGTAAATTGGAACCTGTGTACAAAATACGACATAATTAGAGAATTTGGTACGACTCTTTGGCATAATCCAGAAAGATACACCTTCGAAAGCCGAAATCCATGTTACTTTAAATTTAACTTGCTATAAACTAACTAATGAGGGACCAAGTCATGTGCGTGAGCGGTGATACCCATATTTAAGTTTTCCACAATTTCTCGAAATCACTCCAGGTGAATGCCTAGATGGTTCCTTCAAAAGGCCAAGGATGAGTCGATTCTGTTCCTTGCTCGCCATTCTCTCCTGATATGGTAATGATTCTCACATGTAATATTAAGAGTGTATGAGAGCTGAGCAGAAAATTATGAAGGTAAAGTATCTTGTAGGTGGACCTTAGCTTTAGAGTGATTGGCCCAGTCGTTCCGACACCAATACAACCGTGACGTGGTCCATACCATAACATTTTGTAATACTTCGCTGAATCTATAAATATAATAAGACACTAACAGCAATAAAGTGTATACATTTAAGAAATTTTTGAAAAAAAATTAGAGCACTGTTAATGAGCTAAAGAAAAAGAATAAATTGTTTTAAAATGTGTGTCTTGCTGCCCACCTCTGTGTCTGTTTGAATGAACAGGATTCTTGCATCAACAGCTGAACCGATTTCGATAGGGTTTTGAATCGTGTACCGCCTCTGGTCCCGGTGGTAAAACAGTGTAAGTTTCATTGCGATGTAAATTTAGGAAACCGAAAAGTTAAGACGAATGTGTGGAGCAGTTGGAAACGGTTTTTTGCTGAACGCGATTCACACTTAAACTGAAGGTCGGATAAAGTACAGTACAGAACACCAGGAATAAAACAAGGTGAGTTTCATTTTGATTTCATGTTGAAACCTTGGGAAAATAAGGTAAAATTATTTTAAAAAACTAGTATCCATTTTTCAAAGAACGTGATTCACAAAAAAACTAGAAGTAGAGATTTTATGGAATTTCAAACAATGTGCATCCCATCGTTCCAGTAGTAGAATATGTTATTTTTTTATTCTGATGTGTCACCGAATAGCTGATAAATTAGGATAAAAGTGCCTAAAAAGTAATTTGTTTGAGGTAATTTATGTATCACGGTCAAGATGTTTATTACCATTTTATCCGGAGGAATAGAGTTGCAGATTTTTTTATGCTGCTTGCGATATTTTAACTGTGACATAATCGCTTCAAGAGTAACATCGTACATTAACAGTCCAGGCGAAGAAAATTCTGGGATACACGTAGTATTAAATATAAATTACTGTATATAATTAATCTGTTGCTTGTATCTGATTCACTTAACTGACTTCATGATACGGTCAGTCTAAAAGAACGTAGTATTAAAGGAAGATCAGAATAATGATAACAATTAACAATAATAATTAAGGGATCAGGTTTCACTCTTCATACAGTGCTTAGCTTTTGCAGTGTGAAAGGAAATGTTGCAGAAAGGGACGTCGAAATGATGGATTACCCTGCCCGGGGCCACAATAAAATTTCGAGGCGAGATGGAATCACAGGAGCTAGGATTTAAACCGAGAGTTTCTAAAGAACGGCTTTGGCCCAACTCGAGACCTACGCAGTTTATCTTTGTTTAGAAAAGACTTCAAATACCCAACGACAGCTCATATCAGCGACTTAAAGTTCGTCGCGATAAACAACAATAGATGGTTCGGAGAAGGAGCCACTCCAGCCTTCACTTACCTTTCGTACACTGAAGCTCACCCTCCATCCATTAGCGTGATCTTCAAAGAGTGAGCCCTGATACTGAGATTCAAATGTTGTTGTATTATATTACTTCTTTATAACTGAACTCTTCATCGTAGAGTGATGTGACGCTTCGAGTTTTGGTGATAACGTTACTGTTAATCGTGGGTGACTTATAATAACCTATTTGGACACTGAATGGAAAAGGGTAACTTCCTTAACTATCTATAAATAATACAAAATTTACAATGGACAATCCTTGAGATGTATTCTCTCATTTATAAGTATTGTTACCACAAAGTACTATATTCCAAATAAATCAATTACGACAAAAACAATGTTACACCTGTAATGTACAAATAGTCAATTACATAAAAACCTCTGGATTAATCGCTATGTTCTACCCCGATTAATACCTTAGTAGCTCAGCAAAATATTTTGAAAATCATGTGAGCTCATGTTCCTCTGCAGATTTCCTTGCAAGTCGCTTCCTGTGTGTGTGTGTTTGTACGGAATTTGATTGCAGCCTGTGGCTCTTCCCATACGATCCAGACGTTCATGTTGAATTCACCAGAGTATGTCGACCACATCCAAGTGATAACTTGAGCCAAGTCTGTAGGATAGCACAATGAATTGAAAAGGATGGCTTGTCACCAAACCTAGTTAACAAAAAGAATCAGATTGTTCATAAATACGAGGTAAAAAGTTCAGTTATTGATATGGTCGATTCTGTGAAATATTTGGGAATAACAGTACAAAGAAACATTAAATGGGACTTACACATTAATTCGTTATCAGGAAGAGCTAATTATAGGCTGCGATTCCTAGGTCAAATCTTGAAAAATTGTAATGAACACACATTTGGACTACTGTTGGGCCATTTGGGATCCGTTTCGTGAGGGGTTGATTGACAGTATAGAGAAAAAACATAGAAAAGCCGCTCGATTTGTAACCGCTTGCTACAGTCCTTATGAAAGCGTGACAGAACTGATTAGTAGACTGGGCTGGGAGTCTCTGGCAGATAGACGACGCACGTTTCGTTTAAACTTATTGGTAAACTTGTGTACTCCTACTTTCACTTACGAGGGTAGTGAAATACTTCGTCCACCAATCTATTTGAGTCGGAATGACAGGAAAGATAAGATTAGAAAAATAAGTGCCACACTGATTCTTATATAAATTCTTTTTTCCCTCGTACCATTCGGGATTGGAATGCACAACAAAGAGATTAGCTTTGGTGCTGTGCACCCTCTGCCAATCAAAATTTTGTGAATTGCAGAATATATCTGTAGACGTAGATCTAGAAATGAATAGCTCCATCCTCTTCTGATGCCAACATCGAGATTCAAAATCCCCAAAGCTGCTCAAGTAACTGCTCAAGTAGCTGCTCACCCAATTACTTTTTAAACACCGTCCAATAGGAGCTATTTCTTCCCGGGATATTCCAAGGCATCCACAGAGCGTCGTGAGTAAGTGGTAATGCTGTGTCCTCGCATTCGGGAGGATGCGGGTTCAAATCCGCGTCCGGCCATCAAGATTTGAGTTTTCCATGGTTTCACAAATCACTACAGACGAATTCCAGATTTTTTCCTTCAAAAGGTCATTGGAAAATTCTTTCCACTTCATTGTCTGCAATCCCTTCCCGCTTTTTTTTTTTTTTTTTTTTTGCTATGGCTTTACGTCAGGTCGACGTTGAGGTCATTTCAGTCGGGAAAGAACTGGGGACAAGGTACGAAAAGTAATTCGGCCATTGCATTTTGGAGGACGCATCCCGGCATTTGCCTGGAGTGATTTGGAGATAACATGGAAAACCCAAATCTGAATGCCAGGACGGTGATTCAAACCGACGTCCTCCCGAATGCGAGGCCAGAGTGTTAACCGCTCACCCACCACTCTCGGCCTCCCGCTTATAATGAAGTCGACGGCGACAAAACATAAAAAATAACCATAAAAATCCAAAACATCTGCCATCCGTCGTGTATATACAAAAATTCATATCTTAGTACTATTATTACCATTATAATAACAATCCTATCTCGTCGTTCTTTATCCTTTGTCTTTCCATCTTTCCCTTCTTCTCGTGTTATTAAGGTCCCAAGATTTTGTTCCTATATCTTGTTGTTTCACCTAATTGTTTGTTTTTCATTGTTTACTGCATTCACGTGGTACCTATTCATTTTGTTTCCACATACACTAATATTACCAGTTACACATCCAGTTGCCAATCACCGAAACAAAGCCCATCTTGCCATTTGAAAGCACCCGTCGATTGGTTCCTGTCTCTCCCCCATTTCCTTCCGAGCCAGCGCCAGAATCCTTCAGTTGTTCTCATGATGATATTCATGACATGACAAGGAGGCACTCAATGGTAAGCAGTTACAGTTGGCACAGTTTACCGAACCCACCGCGCACGCTACCTGTATCTTGTGGTCTTGCACTCAAACGCTGCCTTGAGTACCCTTTTTGCTCGATGAGTCGCCTTCGGAACGGTTAGTTTTTTTTTTTTTTTTTTTTTTTTAATTATGGCTTTACGTCTAGTCGACGAAAAGGTCCTTAAGGGCGGGATGGGACTAGGGAAAAGGAACGGGAAGGAATCAACCATGACCTTTTTTTTTTTTTTAAGGAAGAATGTCGGTATTCGCATTGAGTGATTTGGGGCCAGAACGTTAACTGTTGACCCACCACGCTCGGACGGAACCGTTCTGTCGCCGTCTCGAAACAGTTCACGCCGCGTGTTTCTCCACTTCATATCACCTCTGTAGCTACTGAATACTCATAAATTACATAATTCGTGTTGCACCAAAAGTATATCAGACCGTATCTATCGCAATGTAAAGTAGCCAACGCTAAAAAAGTTTAGTTAAATTTGAATAATATTTCATTGGCAGCTTGAAGTTGCATTCACATAAAA
Organism: Vandiemenella viatica; assembly: GCA_031002005.1. Taxonomy (NCBI): domain Eukaryota; kingdom Metazoa; phylum Arthropoda; class Insecta; order Orthoptera; family Morabidae; genus Vandiemenella; species Vandiemenella viatica. Next base: position 13,237 of record JARYHS010011856.1, read on the forward strand.
AAAGGATATTTGTTACCCAATGTCTCGCGTTCAGTACGAAACGAGAGAAGGAAATCTATTGCCAACGTCCATCTCTCCAGTACTTGAAGTGAATGAGTTTATAACTTCAAATTTTCGCGTGTTACGGTATATGTTTGATTGACCTTAAACTTATTATCGTATTTAAAATTTTGATTTTGTGTGTGTGTGTGTGTGTGTTAGGGAATGGGCTCTGCTCAACTACAATCAGTAACGAGCTACGTTTCCACTTGAACCAGTAACGCAGTTTATTACGGATATTTTGACATGCAATTAACTATCAACTACTGTATTAGCACATATATTAAAATAGCGACATAACTTCAACATTAAAAATTTTGCTTGTTTTTATCGAATTTTATCCATATGTCTTTTTAGCGTTTGTTATTTAAATACCGGATATACTGGATACTGAGATCAAATTTCAAGTTCCTAGTTAACAACATTTCAGAAATATATCTGGAAACAAAAAAGTTCTAAGGCTGACAACACTGAAACTGATTTATTTCTAACTGAAAAAATAAAACTGGAAGATATCTTAATTTTCTTCTTACAGTTATATGCAGAATTATATTATATTTTTAACCCCAAACACTTCTGTGAAATCCCCTAGATTAAAATTTTCAAACATTTTAAATACGATGTTCGGTTTTCAGCCAGTGAAACTTTGAAGTCTCGAAAGGATGGCTGGCGGATGGACACACGGACTGGCAGGAATTCGGCCATCACCTTTTGACGGAAGCATCCCGGCATTCACTTTGAGTGATTTGGGGAAATCATGGAAAACGAAAATCTGGATGCCCCGATGGGGATTCGAACCCGTGTCATCCTGAATGCAAGCTCGATGGGGCTAATAAGACTTTTTCCCGTTTGGCCGGAACCCTAAGAAGCAGCTTGACCGTGAATATAACGTCCTTCAAACAGTTGGTTCAGAGATGTGTATAATGGTAAAACTGCATAATAACTTTATTTTGGATCAGCAGATAACCTCAGAAATTCCAAGGACAGCAAAGGAAATGAAACTCTCGTAGGTCTTCGACGCACTGGTTGTTTGGTTCCTTGTAGTAAGTGATTGATTGAACCAACCAAGAATGGGTAGGAAACGGCTGCGTGCTATGGGCCTTAGTATTGTGTCAACGAGGTGGTAGAGAATGTGAACAGAAATAACTTAAGATTCAGCTAAAGTAATTTCAGCACTGGTTTATTGTCTAACAAGTGACCATCTTCTTTACTTGCTGACAGCAATAATGTACTTGTTCCGTGTAAAAATTCGCACTCACAGGATAATAATACAATGAAAAGATTATTCAAACTGATCGATTACGTATTATATCTACCTTCCATATAGTTACCCAGTGCGACGATTAAACGATTACGCCTAGTATTCGGAGGTATGCGGGTTGAAATCTTCATCCGACCATCATATTTCGGTTTCCATGATTATTCCAAATTAGGAGAATACCAAATTCCCCCTCACTCCTTGTCACCATACTGTAATAGCTATCACCTCAACGCCAAAGAGCCGTAAATCCAACAACAACAAAACTGATTCAGTTTTCAGTTGCCCAGTAGCCTTCCACTCATCCTTTCCATGAATTTCAGAGAAAACAGAAAAGAAAAAAAAAAAGTGATTCAGTTTTCAGTTGCCCAGTAACCTTGGAATCAGAACGGATTAGACCACAAGAAGCCATAGTTAGATATGTAACCATTTGTGTTTCAAATATCTAGGGGGAAAAAGGAATTTTATAAAACTGTAGTTATGGGTAAAATTTGGACATTTAAGACAGCAAAAGCAATAGAGCCACAGACATTTAAAATGGGATGCTATAGTAGACAGAATAACGTGTAAAACGAAAAAAAATAGTTTTGTTATTAGAAGTTTCAATTGGAGTGATTCATTGCAGAGAATTTAAAAATTAAAACATATATGAAGGATGCACCTTAGGGTATAGGTAGTGGGTATTGAGGATTGAGTCAGACAAGTAGAGGCATTCATAGGAGAGGGGGTGTGGGTAAACACGCCAACGCAGTAAAATTTTGGAAGCAAGTGGGGCTATCCACAGCATCCACTGAAAAGTTAACCGCAATGCGTGACTTATACTATGGAAGGGCCTGGTGGTTCGGGGTGACACCGCGGCTGTAATACTCCGTCTGGCCATGAGCTGCAGCAGGTCGAGGGCCGCCCTCGTGGGTCGACCCTCGTAACGACCGGCACTCCGTCACTTTCAGCTACAGCCACGGTGGCTAGGCGCCACCTCAGGGGAGAGGATCCTCACCGCACCGTGAATTCAATCGTCGTCAACTGTAACAACCAACACTGAGTGCTACTGGTAAAAAAAGATCACTTTTCCTGCAACAGGTGCTTGGCCCAAACATGGTAAAAAGTTCTATTTTTCATTCGAAACAGAACTGTTACTAGGTACTCTAACTTCCTTTCGGATCTTATTTCAACTTCACTCAACAGTAAATCTATGACTGATTTACTTCGTATCAACCATTTTTTAATTCAGACACATTAGTTCACCCCCTTTCTTTATCACATGGCATTATTATTTCAGTTAATACCATTTTTAACAAAAAAAAAATCGTATTCATTGTATTGTTATAGTATCTTACCAGAGTACACCGCTTACCATATGAAAAAAATATGTAAGTATTTCTAAAAAAAAAAAAAAAAAAAAAAATACTTCTGAATTAACTTAATTTGCGACAGACATGCAAAAACTAATACCATTTTGGCATATTGTCAGCAAACATGTAGTTCTACAGATCTGTGTTGCATTTAAATATTGCCCGGAAGCGTGAAACATCGCTACTACAAATGCACCGAAACTGGTGGAAGAGTGGTAAGGCGTTCTCCAGGTCGCGGGTTCGAATCCCCATCCGGTCATCGTAATATCTGTTTCCAGTGTTTACCGAAATCACTCCAGGCAAATTCAAGAATGGAACCCTCAAAAGACCGTGGATGAATTCCTTCCTTTTCCTGTTCCCCAATCCTTTTCCGCATCTAATTAGATCGATGTCGATGAGGCGTAAAGCGATAATCAGAAACTAAAATTACTTTCATCGTAAAGCAAAAGCACGATTAACCATAGGGTATCTAGTTTGAGGAGTGTAAGGGTTTGGGAGAGGCTATACTAGCCTTTTCCAACCAAATGTCAACCTCTCCTTCACGTGGTGCACCCTGTTTGCACGGATGAGGCTCTGGCGACTGAAAGATTCCCGGTAAAAGGAATCACCCACTGCATGCCAACGGCCTCTGAAAGGAGAGCGGAAGAGCGTGGAGCGGTTCAGGGCACCCTCTTCCTCTTGGGGTTGGAAACGGCCCCTAAATGAGGATGAATCAAAAATTATCAACGGCATGGGGATGCAGAAAGCAACGGGAAACCACTGCATTAAAGACCCAAAGGGTATCCCGAGGACATGTAATCCTCTCAAATTACATATATCATGATGGCTTCTTCCTGGGTAAAATATTCCGGAGATAAAATAGTCCCCCAATCGGATCTCTGAGTGGGGACTGCTCAGGGAGGAGTCTTCAGAATGGATAAAAACATTCTACGAGTCGGAGCGTCGAACGTTATAAGTCTGAATAGGGCAGGTAGGTTAGAAAACTTAAAAAGAGAGATGCAAAAACTTAAGTTAGATGTTGTTGGGATTAGTGAGATTAAATGGAAGGACGCACAGGATTTCTGGTCTGGGGAAAACAGGATAATTAGCACACAAGCTGTTAATGGAGTCACTGGTGTAGGATTTGTAATGAACAAGAAAGTATGGAAACGGGTGAATTATTATGAACAGTTTACTGACAGGATTATTCTGATGAGGTTAGAAACTAAGCCCGTCCCAACTACAATAGTACAAATTTATATGCCAACGTCACAGGAAGATGATGAACAAATAGAAAAAATATACGCCCAAATTGATGAATTAATCCAATATGTGAAGGGGGAGGAAATTCTAATAATCATGGGTGATTGGAATTCAATAGTGGGAGAAGGAAAACAGGGGAATACTGTGGGAAGTATCGGTCTAGGATAAAGAAATGAGCGAGGAAGCAGGTTGCTAGAATTTTGTGAAAGATATAAGCTAGTAGTGGCAAACACACTTTTCATGCAAGAAGAATATACACCTGTAAACGTCCAGGGGATACGGGCAGATATCAGCCAGATTATATCATGGTCAAACAGAGATTCAGGAATCAAGTTCTAGACTGTAAAGTGTACCCAGGAGCAGACATAGACTCTGACCATAATTTGATAATAATGAACAGCAGGCTGAAATTTAAGCGAATAAGGAAGCAGTATAAGCACAACAGACTGGAAGAGAATAGACTGAAACAATCTAGCACGAGAGAAAAATTTGCTGAAATGGTAGACTTAGGTCTAAGAAGTAACTGTGAAAGGAGATCAACCGAGGACGAATGGAATGCATTAAAGACCGAAATAATGAATGCTGGTAAAGACACATTAGGCTTTAGTGAAAAAGCTGCTCGAAACCCATGGATAATAGAAGAAATTTTGGAACTGATGGATCAGAGGAGGAGGTACAAAAATGTTCAGGATGAAGCAGGAAGAGAGCAGTACAGGCAATTTAGAAATCAAGTAAATAGGAAATGCAAAATAGCAAAGGAAAAATGGCTACAAGAAAAGTGTGAAGAAATATAAAAGGAAATGGTCGTAGGTAAAGTAGATGTTGCATATAGAAAGATCAAACAGAATTTTGGAGAAATGAAGAAAAGAGGTATGAACATTAAAGCTGCCGATGGGAAACCTCTTTTAAGCTCAGAAGATAGAACTAACCGATGGAAGGAATACATTGAGAAACTGTATGTTGGGGACGACTTGAACAATAGTGTAATGGAAAAGGAAGGTAATGTCGACATTGATGACTTAGGAGATTCTGTTTTTAGGACAGAATTTAATAAAGCTCTGAATGACTTGAAAGTAAATAAGGCAGTTGGAATTGATGAGATCCTGCAGAACTTCTTAAATCCCTAGGAGAGGAAGGAATTGAAAGATTATTCAAGCTGATATCAAAAAGTTATGAAACAGGAGAAATTCCAACTGATTTTAATAAAAATATCATCTTCACATTTCCAAAGAAAGCACAAGCCGACAAATGTGAGAATTATCGCACCATTAGTCTAACAACACATGCTTCAAAATTATTGACCAGAATGATATACAGAAGGATGGAAAGAGTAGTAGAAGAGATAGTAGGCGAAGATCAGTTTGGGTTTAGGAAAAATCGTGGTACAAGGGAAGCAATTCTGTCTTTAAGATTAATACTTGAAGGGCAGATCATGAAAAACAAAGATACTTTTATAGCGTTTGTTGATTTAGAAAAAGCTTTTGATAATGTTAGGTGGGACAAGATGATCAAAATTTTAAAGAAGTCAGGTCAAAAGTATCGAGATAGAAGAATACTCTATAAACTATATAGGAATCAAGTGGCTGTAATAAAAGTAGAGAATCACGAGAGACATGCATCGGTTAAAAAGGGTGTGAGACAAGGTTGTAGTCTATCCCCGTTAATATTCAACATGTAGAAGAAGTAATGAAAAAAGTCAAAGAAAAATTTCCATGTGGCATAAGTGTTCAGGGAGAAAAAAAACAGTATGCTTCGATTTGCTGATGACATTGTCTTGTTAGCAGAGAGGGCTGAGGATATTGAGAAGTTACTGAATGGCACGAACAAAATACTGAAGGAAGATTTTGTACAGAATAATAATCAAAGCAAGACAAAAGTGATGAAATGTAACAGAAATGATACCAATACTATTAGATTAAATATAAAAATAGGATCGGATTGAATAGGAAAAGTAAGTGAATTCTGTTACTTGGGAAGTAAAATTACCACTGATGGCCGAAGCAGGAATGATGTTAAAAGCAGAATAGCACTAGCAAAAAGAGACTTCATTAAATAGAGAAAGCTGTTAGTTTCAAATATTGATCTAGGAATTAGAAAGAACTTTTTAAAACTGTTTGTGTGGAGCACAGCCCTTTATGGTAGCGAAACATGGACTTTAGGAATACCGGAAATAAAGCAAATTGAAGGATTTGAAATTTGGTGCTACAGAAGAATGCTCCACACAAAAAGTTTTAAAAAGTTTTTTTTCTAATTCCTAGATGAATATTTGAAGCTAAAAGGTTTCTCTTTTTCATTAAGGCACTTTTTGATAGTGCTATTCTGCTTTTAAAGTCATTCCTGCTTCGGTCATCCGTTGTAATTTTGCTTCCCAAGTAAGTGAATTCATTTACTTTTCCTATTGCATCCGATCCTATTTTTATATTTAACCTACTAGTATTGGTATCATTTCTGTTACATTTCATCACTTTTGTCTTGCTTTGATTTATATTCTGTACAAAATCTTCCTTCAGTATTTTGTTCGTGCCATTCAGTAACTTCTCAATATCCTCAGCCCTCTCTGCTAACAACACAATGTCATCAGCAAATCGTAGCATACTGATTTTCTTTCTCCCTGAACACTTATGCCACATGGAAATTTTTCTTTGACTTTCTTCATTGCTTCTTCTACATACAAGTTGAATATTAACGGGGATAGACTACAACCTTGTCTCACACCCATTTTAACTGATGCATGTCTCTCGTGATTCTCTACTTGTATTATGGCCACTTGATTCTTATATAGTTTATAGAGTATTCTTCTATCTCGATACTTTAGACCTTGTGGTATGACAGAGTCACCCACAATGAATATAATTAAATAATTTAATTAATATTCAGATTTTCTTTATAATATTCAATTTTGTAAGTTGTAAATATCATAAATAATAGGGATATTGCAATAGGGAATTTGAAACTGAGACTATAGCAACTATGTTAATAGTAGAATTGCGTTTAGATTAAAAGGACCGACGAAACAAGGAAAATATATGATGAAAATTAAATTTAATCTCACATGTGAACAAAACTAAAGGGAAAAAGAAATTTCTGGAACCAGTTGAAGACTGAATATATCTTTTCCAAAACTTATGCATTTCTTACTTTGTCAGTCCACTTAATTTTCACCATTCATCTGTAGCACCATGTTTCCGATGCTTCAATTTTCTTTCTTTCCGGTATTAATAAAGTCCATGTTTCACTACCACATCGTGCTGTGCTCCACACAAAAAGTTTTAAAAAGTTTTTTTTTTCTAATTCCTAGATGAATATTTGAAGCTAAAAGGTTTCCCTTTTTCATTAAGGCACTTTTTGATAGTGCTATTCTGCTTTTAAAGTCATTCCTGCTTCGGTCATCCGTTGTAATTTTGCTTCCCAAGTAAGTGAATTCATTTACTTTTCCTATTGCATCCGATCCTATTTTTATATTTAACCTACTAGTATTGGAATCATTTCTGTTACATTTCATCACTTTTGTCTTGCTTTGATTTATATTCTGTACAAAATCTTCCTTCAGTATTTTGTTCGTGCCATTCAGTAACTTCTCAATATCCTCAGCCCTCTCTGCTAACAACAATGTCATCAGCAAATCGTAGCATACTGATTCTTTCTCCCTGAACACTTATGCCACATGGAAATTTTTCTTTGACTTTCTTCATTGCTTCTTCTACATACAAGTTGAATATTAACGGGGATAGACTACAACCTTGTCTCACACCCATTTTAACTGATGCATGTCTCTCGTGATTCTCTACTTGTATTATGGCCACTTGATTCTTATATAGTTTATAGAGTATTCTTCTATCTCGATACTTTAGACCTTGTGGTATGACAGAGTCACCCACAATGAATATAATTAAATAATTTAATTAATATTCAGATTTTCTTTATAATATTCAATTTTGTAAGTTGTAAATATCATAAATAATAGGGATATTGCATGGGTAAATTATTGTATATTAAACCCGGGCAGCCAGAGTTATCATTATTATAATTTTAATTTCTACAAAACTTGCTGCTCAGTAATATAGTGGATATGGGAAGCTGGAACTGCCATTTTCAAACGCTCAGAGACCGGGACAATGGCAAGTTTCGCCGCCAGGTAGGCGCCTTAGCTCACAGAGCAGAGGACGCGCGCAGACCGTTAGTCGGAAGGTCCACTGACCTCGCACCCCCGCCCGGTATCTTGAAGGTCGACCAGAATAGGCGCGAGCGGACAGCAAATACCAGCTACGATATGAAACACGTGACGACGGACATGTATCGATGACCAATCGTGAACGTTTATTGGGGTTCACAAATGTTAATTCAAGGGATTCTGTTGCATGTGGCGAGTTGGAGACGACTTTTCCGAAGAAGTAGAGAAGAGGCCATTTTTGACTTCACTTGCTGTTGGGACGAGCTACTGTGCAAACGTGTCAGCCGACACGCTCTCGTCCAGTGATCAATGACTGTGTCTCATCACGTTTTCTTGCTCTGGGGAGCTAGAAGTGATATGGCATGCCTGCCATTATCTGGAAGCTGTTGTGGTAACGCGGTCGTATCCGCTAACCAGGCTTCGCAGCTGCAGTGGCACTGGGCGTGTCACACTTCATCAAGACGATGGAATCATGGTAAAGTACCGACGCATACGGCCACAGTTCATTGGGTTTTGACGAGACTTGCGAGCCCTTAAGCGGCACGGAGATAAGACTCTGCTCCCGGCATAAAATCACTGAGCTAGCTAATTTTCACTTTTAACTTCAAATTCTAAGCATCTTGCTAATTTGTGTAAATTCAAGACGATGCTTTTTAACATTATATGGCGCCCATGGGATCCTCTTTTTGTGGTAAATGTTAACTTCAATTTGACGGCCTTTGTTGCCACGTTGATAATATGTTGACTTTGCTAATTGTTGAAATATTTAATTCAGTTTTATGTTTGCTTTTCATCGGCGGATTGTAAACGTCGGGTATTGCTTGTTTTTGTTGTCTTTGGAATATATTTAATGTAAAGTTAACTATTACCCGGCATTGTATAAGCCATAAGACTCAATTAATTGGATATGATTTTGTGTACAATATTCATGGTTCTAGTTCACCTTTTTGCAACCATTTTCATTTTCAGATTAATAATTAATAAAATTATAATTAAATATTTTCACCCACGTCCCCCTTTTATACAACCTGACTTCTTGAAAATTTTGAACATCTTGTCCCATCTAACATTATCAAATGCTTTTTCTAAATCAACAAATGCCATAAAAGTATATTTGTTTTTCTTGATCCGCCCTTCAAGTATTAATCTTAAAGACAGAATTGCTTCCCTTGTACCACGATTTTTCCTACACCCAAACTGATCTTCACCTACTATCTCTTCTACTACCATTTCCATCCTTCTGTATATTATTCTGGTCAATAATTTTGAAGCATGTGATGTTAGACTGCTAGTGCGATAATTCTCACATTTGTCGTGTTGTGCTTTTCTTGGTGGTGTGAAGATGATATTTTTATTAAAATCAGTTGGAATTTCTCCTGTTTCATAACTTTTTGATATCAGCTTGAATAATCTTTCAATTCATTCTTCTCCTAGGGATTTAAGAAGTTCTGCAGGGATCTCATCAATCCAACTGCCTTATTTTCTTTCAAGTCTTTCAGAGCTTTATTAAATTCTGTCCTAAAAACAGGATCTCCTAAGTCAAAAATGTCAACATCGTCTTCCTTTTCCATTACACTATTGTTCAAGTCGTCCCCAACATACAGTTTCTTAATGTATTCATTCCATCGGTTGGCTCTATCTTCTGAGCTTAAAAGATGTTTCCCATCGGCAGCTTTAATGTTCATACCTCTTTTCTTTATTTCTCCAAAATTCTGTTTGATCTTTCTATATGCAACATTTACTTTACCTACGACCATTTCCTTTTCTATTTCTCGCTCTTTTCTTGTAGCCATTTTTCTTTTGCTATTTTGCATTTCCTATTTACTTGATTTCTAAATAGCCTGTACTGCTCTCTTCCTGCTTCATCCTGAACATTTTTGTACCTCCTCCTCTGATCCATCAGCTCCAAAATTTCTTCTATTATCCATGGGTTTCGAGCAGCTTGTTCCCTAAAGCCTAATTTTTCTTTACCAGCATTCATTATTTCGGTCTTTAATGCTTTCCATTCGTCCTCGGTTGAGCTCCTTTCAGAGTTACTTCTTAGACCTAAGTCTACCATTTCAGCAAATTTTTCTCTTATGCTAGATTGTTTCAGTCTATTCACTTCCAGTTTTTTCTGCTTATATTGCTTCCTTATTCATTTAAATTTCAGCCTGCAGTTCATCACTAGTACATAATGGTCAGAGTCTTTGTCTGATCCCGAGTATGCTTTACAGTCTAGACCATGATACAATCTAGCTGATATATGCCTGCATCACCAGGACATTTACAGATGTATAACCTTCTTTGCATGTTTCTTAAATAGTGCGTTTGCCACTACTAGCTTATATCTTTCACAAAAGAGTTAAAAATAACTGTTGTTGCTTGGTATATAAAAAAAAACTTATTTCAATTACTGGAACTAAACCGACGGATAGTGGTCCAAAGGGGACTTAAATCTGTTCTTAAAACAGGACCTGACAGATTTGATTGGAATGCTGACCGGAGGGCCAAATAAAAATATTCACTTCCCGCAATAGTCAGTCGTTGAATTTGGTCGAATATACGAGGGGAATTATCCTCTTCGCAAAGCCTAATTTGCTGGTCAGTGTGGTGTCTGACCCAGTCACACAAGGTGACAATAAGGACGAGAGAATTCTATTTGAGTGGCGATAGTAGCTTGCTGTTTAAGGTGGGATTGTAGTTTGCCATTTACCGTAAAAATCTGTGAAATACGATATCAGAGAGGTTCAGTTATCTAATATAACCCGATTTAACCAACAAAGGCATTGCAAAATTTTTAGTCTTATACTCGAATGCGCTGTTGAAACTAAGAAAGACTCCTTAATCCCTTCATATTCGTTAAAATTGTTGCTTTCCTATTTAATATAACAGAACAATACTAGATACGCTTAGTGGATTTCAAGGGCATCTTATTCACAAAGTCACCTTTTTTTTTTTCTTATTTTTTTTTTAAACACAACCATCTCTAACATTTACTTTGTTTGTCACTACAGTTTTCTTTGAATTCCGTAAGATAATCAGGTGCTTGAATTCTATAGTTAAACTGCTTGGAACCAATGAATAATTTACATTTTTGGAGTATCTCTTTATATGTAATTTTCTTATATTTGCCCATGTAGTTTTGTTATATTTGTCCTGGAGTTTCACAAATCTTTTATTAAACACTTCACGTAATTATTAATGAAAGACCAGCATTAAAACCGTCCACAAGGCATTTCCAATTGAAATGCAAAATTTCAAGGTTTTTATTATAATTTTCGAAATTCGCAGCAGATATTGTTCCGTTATTGCGTTTCTGACTTCCGTTATTTTAGTGCCTGTGTAAGCACTCCGAAGAGGCCGACCTAATCACACGTGTGGCTATTTAATGGCGTTCGCGGCCATTAGCACATATTCAGTAATTACAGTTTCGTGTTCTGCTGTGTTGAACAGGTTAATCCCACGTAATGGATGACACGGTTTGACGTCATTACGTCTCTATTGTTTTTTGGCTTATCCCGAAATGTTGAATCTGGGGAACAAGCTATTCGTAAAAGTTATTCAGTGTTTTGTAGAAAGACAACGACTGATTTATGTCACTTATGTTAGTTATGTTACTATTTCCACGATACACATTTTTTCTCATTACAAAGAAACAAAATGTTCTCTATTGAATGTTAGCAGCTTCTTGATTTAAATAAGCATCATTTACCGATGCTGATATGAAAAACTATTTCAAACATGTTGTATATTATCGAAGATTAATTTTAAAATATTAGAGTTTCATTGTGTTTATATCATCGATTGTACACGAAAATTTGATTTCACTAGGGAAAATTTCCATAATTAGTAGTATGAGAGTTATTTACAGTATTATGAAACAGTAAAACATTTTAAAATAATCGCCCACTACGTGTCCAGAAGTACGTAATAATTTGATAAGATTTATAAGTATCACTAGCCTCGTACCCGCGACTTCGTACGCGTGGATTAAGAATTTTTTTGCCAGAATTAAATATGGTAAGTTGTTGGTAACGAAGGATTAGTCCCAAACAATATCGAGTCGGCATAATATGACAGGAAAGCTATCGCTATATCATTCTACCGTCGAACCTGCCTCTTGAAGAGAATTAATTTCCAACATATTTCTGTCACTATTCGATAAGATCTCAAAATTTCGTGACTACAACTGTTAATCATACTGGAAAAAATATCCTGTGCCCTTCATACACATTTCCTTATAAAATTACATCACAACGATATAGCCATTTACTCGTCAAAACGTAACAAAAAGACAGAGACTTATTTCCGTATTTATAATAATATTACTGTGGTTCACACTCACACACTGACTGTGAACAACACCTGAGGGATCATTATAACGTAAAAAAGTGTACACCTACAGCATTGCAAGACTACCTACGATTTGCCTCGCATTGCGCCCATAACTTTCTAATATCTACAGTTTAACATTCAATCCGAATAACCTACGACCCAGGCCTGACTCTTACGATGAAAAACAATTTTTAAAAATCTGATCCCCGACGGAGATTTCAACCAGAGACCACGACGTTCGTAAGCAAGCTTTTTAGCCACTGAGCTCCCAGCTCACTACACGGAAACACGGTCTGAAGACGCGCATATCCAACGTGTCTGTCTATCGCCGTATTTCCAAGTTATGAGAATCAATTGCCAACATATTTCTGTCACCATTCGATAAGGTCTCAATATTTCGTGACTACAACTGTTAATCACAATGCAAACAATATCCTGTGCCCTTCATACAGATTTCCTTATAAAATTCCATCACAACGATATAGCCAATTGGCAGTCATAACGTATCAAAAAGACAGAGACTTACATCCCTAATTATAATAATATTACTGTGGTTCACACACACTGACTGCGAACAAAACCTGAGGGATCATTATAACGTAAAAGAGTATACACCTACAACATTTCAAGAATACCTACGATTTGCCTCGCATTGCACCCCTAACTTTCTAATATCTACGGTTTAACATTCAATCCGAATAACCTACGGCCCAGGCCTGACTCTTACGATGAAAAACACTCAGCTGCCAGGCCACTATGCAGAAAGTCGGTACGGAGTCGTCTACATCCAAAGTGTCTGTCTACCGCCATATTTCGAAGTTATGAGACAAATGTGTTATTTATACAGATAATTTTTCAACCAAATGTAGACAGTATTTTTCTCCTTGTTTCAAAGGATAAGTGTGCAAAGTTTCATCGAGAATGGATAAAAACTGTGGATTTGTATGAAGAACAAACAAACAAACAAACAAACTACAAAACAAAAAACATACATTCATCTTTATATATAAAGATTACTATAAGCATGCTGGAATGTGGAAGCAGGATTACGTATGTATCCTTCCATGCATTTCAATCCAGGAGAAATTTTAAGATTTAATATTATTCTAAAGAATTTTGGCGTTTGTTTTCCCAAGTATTACTTATGAACCATTCTTTACAAGTTGAAATCGCTTGAAACGAAAACTGTCTTTATGATACTGAAGTATTAGGACAGTAAGCAATGTATCTTGATGAGAATGTTTCTGTAAGTTCTAACAAGTCTGCATCTTTAAGAAGAACACATGTAAAAAAATTTAAATGTAAAGAACAGAGAGATGCATTATCGCAATTTAATATATACATATATACTTGGGTAATTCTTTTATATAAGGAGAAATAATAGGATAGACGCTGTATGAATATCTCCAGATAAGAACAATATTGTGTGGGAAGAAGAAAACTTCCCCCCTCAGGGATATGTAGTTTGCTGCAGAAGGACTCAACCTTGGTCGTTGGTCAATACATTCTTGGTGTTTTAAAGAGTGTGTTAGCGCGCTGAAAACTGTTAACCATAACTGGTTCTTTGCTGTCACTTCACAACATTTTTTTTTATTTCACAATGACTGACCTCCGCATTTATATGTTTACTTGTTGTAGTTTATTTTCAGTAATAGATTATTGACATATATCTTTCGGTTGAATTTTAGTAATATAAGAAGTGATGCTTTCTATCGCCACGGAATCATTCTTCTTTTTTTCTCCCTACATACCACTTTAAGATTTAGAACCTTAGCACTTCATTACTGTGAATCACAGAGCAGTGAAAATGGTTAGTAATATTTGGTTCCTTTATTGTGATGAGCACTAGCCGATACTTCCGAATCCCTGGAGAAGCAATTTATAGTGTTTCTGGTCTTCTTCCTGGCGTTTTGGTAACTAACACCACGAAATATCACAATTATCATCCTGCCAAAGAACAAAACATGATATCCTGGGTTAGGTGACAATGCAGATGTCACAGGGCAAGTCAACTCAGAGACTCTGTGCTGGATCAAATCGAGCCACTCTGCCTAGCATCCAGCACCACCTGAGGGCGGTAGGTGATGGGATTTGTGATAGGAGCATTATCTTACAGAGACAAGACAAGAAATGAGGCTGCAGAACGTGCTGGCGTAACTAAGATCTTAAAATGAGTGGTCCTGAAAATAGGAAACTTCTTTTCCTGAAATATGATGACTGTGGAAGAGAACTACGTAAAAAAACGTGAGAAACTAATAGTATTTGTGAGATATTCCGTAATGATGATGAAGAAGCAGTGTCCTCTTAATGGCTGTTCTGAAGAATAGTTGCATACTTAATGGACAATCTTCTTTGATGTACAAGCTTTCAAACAAAAGTACCTGCTGGTAGACAAGAATGTGAATCATAGGACTTGGTAATATTAAATCTCTACCTCACACAAGTAGGCCTAAATAGATGTATGTTTAGGTAAGACTTAAAAAAAAAAAAATGTTTAGAATTCAGTTCTACATCGTCGTACGAAATATAAAGTAATCAGTCATAAACCTGTAAGTTTCGTTATGGTTGTGAAATGAAAAAAACTTTTAACCCTGTGTCATAACCGAATATTCAAGCAATAAGATGAGATAGTGAGTAGTGGGTAGAAGAATTTATAAACGGCAGATAATAAAAGTTAGGGTATGAAATGCAGTATCAAAAGAAGTGGAAGTAAAAATGGGAGTGACACAAGGCAGCTTATTGAGACCATTGCTATTCATTATTATAACGAATAATTGTGTTGATCGTTTACTATCAGAAATTAGATTGTTAGCAGATGGCATAATGCTATATAAAAGGATCAAAATAGTAGAGGATTGTAAACAGCTACAGGGTGATCTAGACAGGATATCTAGCCGGGTTGCTAAACATAGTATGAATATAAATGCAAAGAAGAGTCAGTGTATTAGATACACAGATAAAAAGCTAAACGTTGATTATGATTATGAGGTGGTGAAAGAATTACTTGTTGAAGACTTGAAATGTAAATCTCTTGGCATTACACTTGATAACAAGCTTAACTGGACAGGACACATTGGAAAGGTAGTAGGAAAAGGCGCAAAGAAGAGCTGCTAGATTTGGAAGATAGGAAGAAGTTGAAGTCACGGGAATGTACAAAGCGTATATTGGTGATGAGGCATGGAAAGATATTGGCGTAAGAATTAAAAGTAATGCATGGAAGGGAAAAGATGACCATGACCACAAGTTGGCACTCAATTGGAGACAAAAAGGTATAGGAAGATTTTTTTTTGGTAAGGATGTGAGGGAATGGAATAAGTTACCAAGAAAAATGATTAATAATTTACCTAAAACGTTGAAAGGATTTAAATTTTAAAATTTGTAGAGGGAAAAGTGTAGGAGGGTGCAGGAAAGGCGGTTGGAATATGGATGTGTATGGAAATTGCAAGTGGAGCTTGCGCTCCATTGCAATTAAATGAAATAAAATTTTTGTTCCTGTGGAGTGTTAAAGTACAGAAGTAACCAAACCCAGCTAGTAGCTTTCGCGTGAATGCGTTCAACGAAAAATGAATACTAATTTGTGAAAATTTTTATCTTAAATTTCTCAACTTTCTGACTTTACATGACAAAGAAAGATGTCCTATGTAACGCCCCGGGCCATTAGCTGTGCATTATTAGAAACCTCAATCGGAACCATAGCATTTTTCCCGAAACCGTTGATGCAAATAGAATGGCTGTTATACACTATCAAACCGAGCGTGGTGGGTGAACGGTTTACGTTCTGGCCTCGCATTCGGGAGGACGCTGGTTCGAATCCCCGTCCGGGCATCCAGATTTGGGTTTTCCATGGTTTCCCCAAATCACTCCAGGTGAATGCCGGGATGCCTCCTTCAAAAAGGCCATGGCCGAATTCCTTCCAGTTCCTTGTCCCCAATTCCATCCCGCCTTTAATGATCTTAGCCGTCGGCGAGGCGAAAAAAAAAAAAAAAAAAAAAAAAAAAAAAAACCACACACACTATTGTGGAAAACGAAGCGCACGTTGTTTCTCGTAGTCGAAATATTTACTTCGTAAAATATAAAAGGGAATAAGTAACATTATTAAGATATCTCTCTATAAGCCTTATTTGTCCAGACTATGAAGTTAACTAATGTCTATAGTAAAATATATATCCCTCATCAAACCTATTACTTGATGGTGTCTGATGTCATCAAGCGAGTTGCTCCTTAGAACACCACCATATTGGAGAGGGAAAGTTCAACAAACTCGGTTTCAACTCCCCCGCACAGCATTATGGCAGTCCTGACGAAATATTCAGACGATTCACCGAGATCACCTAGTCGTCCTTCAATCAAAAACACATTAGCATATGCAAAAGTATACTTATCAGTTATCACACTGAAAACAAGTAACACGATTCGCAGACAGATTACAACACTTAGATTATTTCTAAGGCTTCCACGGCCGCTTTTGTTACTAATAACTTCTTTTTCTAGAAATTCCGCGTTATTCCCTCTTCACACTGTGCAATTCCGAAGCGACGCGACTGATGCTTGATTATTGTTAATTTGAGTTGCCACCGGATTTTCGATATATCGATATTTTTAAATCTATATCGAATTCGATACATTGAACAAACAATATCGATTTATCGACCCTGTTATACAAAAACAATATAACAAAAACAAATCGTGTAAAACCAGTGGCTATTTACTAATGAAACGTTGTAAGATATTCTGTTGAAACAAGTCTTCAATTTCTGAAACAGAATGGTTTTTCAGATCTTTTTTTTTTTAATAAAAGAAGAAAATTGTCGCTTAGCTACTACACATTTTCACTAAAAGTATAGTAACAAAGTAAAATTTGGTGTGTGACAATTAAGTTTTTCCTGGCGTATGGTAGACAGGAATTCTTCACGGGTCTTCTGCCGGATAAGATCTTTTAAACACGACGTTTCGGCAGTCACCTCCGCTGCCTTCATCTGGTAAGCTGTCATCGCGAAGTAGCTGCCGCGACGGTTCGGCACCGAATCCATCCATCCTTAATTAGCGCAGACTTCTGTCTGCACTGCTGTCCTTAGCACCAGGATAATTCCTATGGCTAATTCTAGGTTTTGAACATGTCTTTCTGTCTTTATCTTATATTGAAAAAATGATTTGTCTCTAAGAATTTTATTATTGTTGTTAATTCCCCCCCCCCCCTACGTTATGAGGTGGTGGACTGGCACTTGCCCTATCGCTGCTGAGGAGGAGATTTTGTGGGTGACGCTGGTTGTATACCTTTTTATATCTGCTGGATGTTCGTTTGTGCTAGAGCTGCTGCTGCTACTGCGGCAGCTACCATGGCGGGCACCTCTCGAATGGCGCGCAGGAGCGCGTCTCGGTCGGTTGCTTGGTCGCAACAGTTTGCCTGGCGTGGTGGTGGGGGCGCTTGTCGCTCTCCGCCTTCGCGCCGCTCGGTGGTTTGTCGCCTTGTGCGCCGGTTGACCTACTCAGTCGCTGTGGGCCGCTTGCGCGGTCCGTTCTGTGACTGGCCGTTCTTCCTCGTGGTCGCAGATGGCGTTGTCTTCTCCTGGCGGAGACGCAGTCGGGCCGGGCATCCACCCCAGCTGGCTCCGTGGGTTGTTGCCTTGCAGTTGCAGCAACGAGGAGAGTCTCGTGGTTGTGGACAGTTTGTCAGGTGGTGATTTTCACCACATCGCACGCATCTCTGTGGCCCAGTGCAGTCCCGGGCGAGTTGCCCGAAGAAGTTGCACCGGAAACATTGGGAGAGGGCGAGTGGTGGCTTCTTCTTGGTTTCCACTTTGACTTTGTGCCCAAGGAGCATGGTAGGGCGCTTCGCCAGTGGAATTCGTTAGGCCGGCTGGACAGTGAAGAGCGGGAGTCGTTCCTCGGTGCCTGGTCTCCTCATCTGATGAACCTCATTGGTGAGGATCCCGCAGGTGTTGAGCTCCGCGGCAACCTCCCGCTCGAGTGTATCGGCAGGAAGGCCACGGACCACAAGCTTCGTGGGCTTCCTTGGTAGCTGAGGTACGTGCTGTATGTTGTTGGCCTCCAGGAATTTATGTAGTCGCTGCAACTGGTCCGGGTGCTGTGGCAGGAATCTTAGTCCTCCCCTGGTTGGGAAGGCGAGGATGTGGTCAGAGGTTTCCGTGTGCAACTCGACCAGCAGCTCCACGTAGTTGCCTTCGAACTGCGCCGTCAGCGGTAGGAGCGGTCCTTGTTCCGGCCCCTCCTCCAGCAGCTGCCATGTCAGCCTAGTTACAGCTCACCATTGAGCTGGTGTAAGGTGGAGTATATTGCCCTAAGGCATTGACTCCAAGTATTTGGACGGAACAGATCTTCGCTGTCGGTGTGTCTTCACTTTGGCTGTAGATGTCTTCTTCGAATGGTGTTTCTTCACAAGATGGAGTGCCGGCGCATCTGCCATCACAGAAATGGTCATCCGTTTTTGCTGTGGTGCCCTCAGGTTTGCCGCGGCGTGTTTCGTAAGTCTTCCTTCGAAGCAAGGTGGTTGACGAGGTTCTTGAGTAAGTCGATGAGGGCATCCAGTCGGTCTTCTCGTTGTCCTGGGTCTTGGCAGTTGCAGGAGTGGCTGGTGTGGGCTCTATCGACTTATGAGGCTCCGACTTCTTCTTCTGTATTGCTGCTGGATGGAGGATAGGAACTCGACGCTGCTCTGGCGGTCCATTGCTCGACTGCCGCTGCTGTGGTTTTTTTTTTTTTTATGTGTCTGTGCCTCAACGGCTTGTTTGTGTAAAAAGTTCCGTTGCCGGGGCAACACTACTTAATGTGTCTCTCTGTATAGGATAGGTTATTTTGGGGACACTTTTTATTACTCATTGAGGGGAAAACATGACTACGGTTCGTCAGAGACGACCTTATGTGAAAAACCCCTACAGTTTTCTTACAGTCATATCAGTTCTATTCAGGCTGATATATGATGCTTAGTGGTACTTTGTATTTGTGCCAGTGCCTTGGTTTGGTTGTGCCAAGGGTATGGAGCCTTTCATCCTGTTCTCTGTTTTGTTCAACTCTCTGGTAGAATTTTTCTGTTTGCCGGTAGATCTCGACGTAGATCCGGTTTACGCCGGCTTGGTCGTGTAGGGCGTCTGTCGGTGTGTACCTTGATGCGCGCAGAATGACCCGCAGGCATCGGTTTTGGAGTCTTTGGAGTTGGTCGATGTTTGTTTTGGAAGCCGTTCCCCACACCTGGCATCCATAGAGGATGTAGGGAAGGATGACTGACTTGTATATTCTGATTTTTGTTTTGGTGGCTAGTTGTTGGCTGTAGAGAATAGGGAACAGATTGTTTAGTATCGCGGTGCCCTGTCTTCTTCTATCTAGGATATGTTTCCTGAACAGTAGTTTTTTGTCTATGGTGACTCCTAAGTATTTTGTGTCTGGGGACCAGTCGACTTCTTGTCCCATGATAGTCAGTTTCGTATTGATTTCTGGTCTCTTCCGTGTGAAATAGACGGCCGCACACTTTGTTGGGTTTATCTTGACCTTATTTATGCGACACCATTTCTCTAGTTGGTCCAGGCCGTGTTGCAGGTGGTTGATGTTCAGATCATGTCTCCTACCCGTAGCGTATGCCGTTGTATCGTCCGCAAATTGCGCGATGTTAACATGTGGTGGTGTCGGTATGTCGTTAACGCCAATTGAGAAAAGTATTGGGGCCGAAACAGAGCCTTGCGGTATTCCGGCCGGTATCGCATGTGTTGAGGAGTTTTGCCCTTCCACTGACACGAAGAACCTTCTGTTTTCCAGGTAGCTTCCGATTAACTGAACGTAGCAATGTCGTATGGACGTCTGTGTTCTTAGCTTAGTGATTAGGTTGGCATGCCACACCTTGTCGTAGGCCTTCTCGATGTCCAAGAACACAGCCGCCGTCGACTTACTGTAATTGAATCCCCGTGACACGTCTTCAGTTAATCGGAGGAGCTGGCTTGCGCTTCCAACTCTGCTTTGGAAGCCAAACTGTTCTTTTCTAATTGTTTTTTCCGCTTCCAAGGCGTCTTTGATCCGTTTAAGCAGTACTCGTTCCAGCACCTTGGATGCGGAGGGGAGTAGGCTTATTGGCCTGTAGTTAGCTGGTATTCGTTTGTCTTTCCCTCGTTTTGGGATGGCCGTCACTTTGGCGATTTTCCATGAGTCTGGGAAGTGCCTTTGAATTAGGCATGCGTTAATTATTCTGGTTAGCATCACAATTCCTTTTTTTGGTAATTTCTTCAGGTGTGTGTTAGATATCTTGTCGGCTCCTGGGGCTTTGTTACTGGCCAATTTCTTAATTATCCTTCGGACTTCTCCTGGTGTGGTTAGCTCGGGTTCGTCCTCTGGATGTTCGCTCATGATGTTGCGTGCGGTATTTGTGATGTCGTCTGCCGTACGTGCTTCTGCTTCGGTCAGATCGTACTCTACCTCTCTGTGTTGGCTGGCGAAATATTCCGCCAGCACCTCTGCCTTGGCCACTGGGAGGAAGACTGGCCCTGCTGGCCCAGTTATTGCGATGTTCGGTTCCTTGGGCTCCTTAATGGCGCGCACTAGTTGCCATGCATCCCTGTTGTTCAGGGTGAGTGTTGTCATCCTGGTTTCCCATTTCTCTGCCCTGTGTTCTATCATGTGACCTCTCAGTTCTGTTGATAACTGTTTGTATCTTCTTTTATCTTGGGGGTCCCGGAATCTCTGCCATAACTTGCGAGCCGTGTTTCTTAGTTGTCGGATGTTTTCGATATCTGGCGGTAGGTCATCGATGATTGCTGGGCGGATTGTGGTGGTTGAAGCTCTCTTGTCTGCTTCCGCTACCACGGTGTTTAGGTGGTTTATGGCTTCCTCGATGTTTTCTTTTGTCCCCAAGTTAAAAGTCGTTCTTATTTGGTTGTGTACTATTCTACTGAACTGGTCCCAGTCCACTTCTTTGGATTTTCTCTCGGTTGTGTGGGGTAGGACCCAGTTCTTGATTTGTAGCAGAACTGGTTGGTGGTCGGATGACAGGTCGTTGATTGTTGTGAGTTTTATCCGTCGTGTGATGTCCTTCGCAATGGCCATGTCCAGGACATCTGGTCGGTGACGTCTGTTGTGGGGGATGTGTGTGGCTGATTTTGGGCCAAGCACCTGTATGTTGCGTCTCTCTGCTAGCGCCAGGAGCAAGTCTCCTTTTGTGTTGCTTACCCTTGAGTTCCAGGCTTGATTTTTGGAGTTCAGGTCTCCACCAATAATCACCCTTCTACCTGTTGCTAGCAGTGCGTCGAGGTCCTGTTCGTAGAGGACTCTGTTGGGTGCTAGGTAGGCCGACACCAAAACAATGTGGCCCTCGACAGAGTTGATTTTAACTGCAGTGGCCTCCATGTCGCTTAGCTGGGGTGTCTGGATGAGTTCATGTGTTATCTTCTTGTTTATGATGATCGCCGTTCCTCCGCCCTGTTGGCCCTGCCTGTCGTTCCGATATATTGTGTGGCCCGCTATTTGGAACTTGTCCCTTGGGTTTAAGAAGGTTTCCGACAGTAAGACTATATCCAGATCGTGCCGTCTGATGAAGTCTTTGATTTCTAGTTTTTTGTTCCTTATACTATTGGCGTTCCACATTGCGATTTTGATGTCTTTTTGTTGTCCTTGTGGTCTCGCCATCATTTCATCAGTGACATAACTCCTTTAATTAGAGCAAAGAGTTTTTCATTTTCGTCTTTGGCCTTGTTAATTTTTCCTACTATTTTGAGCATTTTGCTCAGGAAGGATTTTCCGGTTAGTAGGCTTTTGACATCGCGGTTCTTTGTGGAATGCCTGCAGTGGCTCTTGTGCTGTCCTCTTCTCCGTGTCTCCCTTTCCTGTTCTGGTTTTCCAGTGTTGTCATCCTTTTCATCTGTTGTTTTGTCAGTGTGGGTTTCCTTTGGGGTTTTGCTGTTTATGGCTTGGTTTGTTGGTTGTTTTCTCTGCATGGGCTCCCTGTGGATTTTTGCCTTCGCTGTGTTCTTTATCTTGTTGGCTGCCTCACTGTAGCTGCCTGTCTCCGTACTGGTTGTTGCCTTTTGGTGATTGATAGGTTTTTGCTGTTTGGGATGGTTTTGTTGTTCTTTGTTCTTGTTGGTGGTTTTCCTCTTATCCCTTTCCCCTGGTTTTCCTGGGGTTTTTAGTGCTGCTTGAAAGACAGGGCAGCCGCGATATGATGCGGGGTGCTCGCCTTCGCAGTTGGCGCACTTTGCTTTTTCTGACGAGGGTAGTTTGCACTCTTTGCTGTCGTGCAACCCTGCGCACTTGACGCAGCGACTGGCTAGGTGGCAGAAATTTTTTGTGTGCCCGAGCCTTTGGCATTTTACACACTGTGGTGGTCCGCTCTTTTGCTTGTATCGTTCCACTTGAATCATGGTGTAGAGTAGCGATACTTCATTGTAAATTCTTTCCGCATTTGTGTTTGGTTTCAGAGTCACTGAGAATGTGGCCATCGGGATAAGTTCCCTTGTTGCTACATCTCTTTTCTTGAATTGATGGACATATATCACTTCGTAACCTTTAGTTGTCAGTTCTGTTTTGATTTCCTCCTCTGTCACTGTTATTGGTAGTCCTTTAATGACTACTTGTACGGATCTCTCGTCAGGGATTTGATGACTGAAGTGTTGGATATTTTTCTCCTTGAAGTTATCAGTTAGAATTCTGTGGTCTTCCTTATTCTCAGTGTAGTATCTGGCGGTGTTGCCTGCGTTTCTGATGATTAGTTTTCCTGTCATTTTCTTTTGTAGAGTTGCATTCAACTGTGTGTAGTTTTTCTGGGTTGGTATTACCACTGGGGGTATCCTCACCTTTGGTGGTGGGTGTGCCTCCTCGCGGCTTTTGCCCGTTTGTCTGGTGCTGTTGGTCTCTTCTGTTTCAGATCCCAGGATAGCGTAGCGGTTTTGGGTCGTTACGACGTCCGCTGTCTTGACGTGTTTGGTTGCTAGTTTTGGGCTGGTCTCTTCACTGCGTCGTCTTTTCCCCTTACCTTTCGCCATCGGTGGGAAATCTGCGTCATAATTTGGTTGCCTTCCTTTCGGAGCGCAAAATGTCTCGTCTACTTCATCTTGGTCGCTTGTTTCCGGGTCTTCATTGTGCTGGTACTGGTTTTCATCGTCACTGTCAGACGAGTCCGCCTTCCCTGCATCCCTCGTTTCGCTAGGAGATCGTGGGCTGTCAGTTTGTGCTTCTTGTCTGCTGCTGGTGGACGCCAGTTCTTGCGCACGATGTTTCCCTTTGCGGCGGGTCATGACTCTACTTCCCTAGTTGGGAGTGTTGCTCTCGCCTTAGTTGTCACCGTAAGGTTTCCAGCGAGAAACAACCCTAGTGCTCTCACTCGGGGGTTCCACTCCGTGCAGGAGTGGGCCGTGGAGTGGTAAAACCCTAATACTCGGAGGGAGAGAAGTAGAGACGACCGTTGGTAGCGCAGGAGCGAGCTCCTAAGTGCCCGCGCACGGCGTGGACGCCGGGCCCCAAGCGTTCCCCACTTGGGAGAGGCCGCTCGGAGCGATCCTACCACTGCTAGTGCCTAGCAGTGACTGAGCTGCTGTGGGCGTGTCTTGCACACTTCCCGACTTGGTGTGGGCTGCGTATGGAGCCTTGGACGAGTCTTGCGAAGTTGCTGCTTCCACTTGTCACAACCGCGGAAAGTAGCTGCGTGCCTGGATCCACAGTTACAGCAGACTGGTTCATCCCGTGGTTTCTTGCAGTCTGCAAGCATATGTCCTCCTCCGCAGCGGACACACCTGACCGGTTCGGTGCAGTCCCTGGCATAGTGCCGGAATTTTTGGCACCTGAAGCACTGAACCGGGCTGCGTGAGGGTGGCTTCGCTGAGATAGTCTGCGTTGTGGCGTTGCGAGGGGGCGGTTTCTCCACGGTGGTCGGCGTTGAATCACTGGTACTCACTCCCTCAGGGAGCATGATGTTGTGGCCCTCTGGATTCTGCTGCTCAGGAGCTTCCTTTCCCACTGCAGTGGTGTTGACATCTTCTTCGTCGTGGAAAATGATGTGATGGGTGGTGGAGCGACTCTGTAAGATGTCTATAACTGTCTCGAAGTCGTGAGGGCAGGCCGGCAGTATCTTTACCCCTTGTTGGTCAGGCCAACAAAATAGGGGCAGCTTCGTGCGGTGATGCAGATAGGTCAGGATGCCGGTGTGATGTCTTCTATAGTGGACAGAGATGAGTGGCACTGGACCCACCTCTGCGTAGGCTGTTGATTTCTGCGGTGACCTCCTGATCGGAGTGGTCAGGAAGTTACGGCCGGTCGTCGAATCAAAACAGAAAGTTTTGAAACGTCCCCTTATGAGGTCTGCGTACTTCTCCCAGTCAAAGTCGCTAGCTAGAGGGGTGGGAAACACTAGCGCTTCCGGCCACTCTGCGACTCCCGCTGGGAGAATCTTCTCTGCAAAATGACTATGTTCTCGACTTGAGAGAACCATCTCGAAGGTGGCGAAGTCGCTGGTTGGAACCTCCCAGCAGAAATGCAGATCATCCAGTAGGATTGCGATGTAGAACTTCCATTTCTTGGGGTTTCCGCGGTCTAGGCGTCGTCTCCACAGCTTCATCGACCACTCGTCAGGCCTGATGCTTTCAACAACGCGTTCCGAAGCTCCTGCGTCTCTTCCTCAGTGCAGTTGGCAGCCAGCTCCACCGACGTAGCTGGCGGCAGCGGGTTGGGCGATTCTGGAGAGTCCAACTGCATTTCTGGCGGCGGTGGTATAGCAGCAACGTGCGCTACGCACGTTCGTTGTTCTGGCGTGTTGTCTGTGAGGCTTGGTTCTTTGGACGTAGCCTGTTTCCTTCTTTGGCGCTTTATTCTTCCGTTTATTTTCCTGAAGAATTTATTTTTACAGAAATTTTCAGCAAAAACAAGCGGTATGGTGGTTAACTCCTCAGGAATTGTATGTCCGGCCTCTACTGGTCCATCCAGGTAGAAGTAGGTGTTTTCTTTGCAGAAATCTCCTTCAAACAAGCCTTGAGATTTTGGGCATCATCGGGAAGTCTCCATTCGTAAGTAAGGCCTGCATGGCGGACGGTGAGCTATCTGTTCTCGTACTCCATCAATCGGTCCCCATTGAAGATTTCCATCATTGTGTCTTCTGGAGACCTGGACCATGGTACACAGCGTTCAGTACTATTTCCATGGTTCCATAGTCTGAAGTAGATGTCGTCGCGCTTGGTATCATCTACTGCGGGCTGTGAGTTGCTCATGTTCGGCGCAGTAGATTGCAGGGGCTATACACAAAGCTATGTATGCAGCATGATCGGCTGTGACTTCTCGAGGGTTAGTGTGAGTGGCTCGCTCGGAGGCCCGGAACGGCGTCGGGGTCATCATCATCATCATCATCATCATCAGCTGGAGGTTTGTGCCACCACGGCGAGCCGTGGTGACACTGGACGCTCTGGGCATTTCCTGCCCCTCCGTCCTTTTGCTTAATTTGTTGAAAATTAATTTGGCGAAGGTCGGGCTAGGCTCGACGACCACAGCCAGTTGCTGCTCCGTTGAGCAGAGTAGGGTGGAGTGTGTTGTCGCCAGACATTTACTCCAGCTTCATTTTGATGGGACATTTCTTCACTGATGGTTTGTCGTTGCTTTTGGCTGTCGATGTTATCTTGTACTGATGGGTGCCGCCGCGACCTTCTTCCTCAGAAGTGGTAGGCCGCATTTAGGTGTCGTTTCATTAATGCTCCCTCAGGGGGGCAGAGGTGTCTTCTTTTGATGTGAGGTGATTTACAAGCCTTGTGAGAAGGGCGATGAGCGAATCCAACCTTTCTTCTTTCTGGACTGAAGATTGACGGGTGGTGTGCTCGCATGATTTTCTGCCGGTGATCTTCTGCCTGGGTTGATTCTTTGGTGGACGCCGTCTGGTGTAATCAACGTTTTGTACAGTCGTCTCCGCTGGGACGGCCCTGTTCTGTTGTCTGGAGCTGCTGAACTTCCGGCGCTCCTCGGACCGTGTGTTAGCAGTAGGGCAGACAACGCTCACTTGACGTCTGGTTGCGGGCTGCGTATGTGACCTGCTACTCGGTTGAGGATTCTTCCTACTGCGTTGCTGCTTCCATGCTCGGCAACCGCGGTATGAAGCAGCATGTGAAGAGCCGCAGTTGCAGCAAACGGCGTCCTCGCGACGCTGGTTGCATTCTGCGACATAGTGACCACCACCACAACGGACGCATCTAGCTGGCTTTGTGCATTCGCTAGCAAGATGCTGGAATTCTTGGCACCTGTAGCACTGCACCAGCTTGCGTGGCTGTGGTTTTTCTGCAGATTTCTGCGTAGAAGTGCCGGCCTTCTTCTTCCTGGGGCAGGAGAGTGTGATTTCATAAGATATGGAGTCCTGCTGCAACATCTGGATGGCGGCTTCAAAGTCTTCAGGGCAGGACAGCAGGATCTTCAGACCCAGGTGGTCTGGCCAGCTGAATACAGGAAGCTTCATGGCACTCTGCATCTGAGCCAATAAGATGCAGTAGTTCCCTGCATAGCTGACAGTGATCGGTGGTACTGGACCTACTTGTGCGGCAGGGAAGATTACTGGAGCTGGCTTACCATTTAGCGAAGGCGAAGGAGTTGGTGGAGAGGGTTGTGTGGGCCTTATCGGCGTCTTCTTGAAGTTGCGGTACGTCTTTGGGTCGTAGCTGTAGGTCTGGAATCTTCTTTTGGTGTCTTCAACATATTCCTCCCAGACGAAGTCGCTGGCCAGTGGGGTTGGAAACACAAGTGCCTCCGGCCACGCCTCGACTCCTCCAGCAGGACGATACTTAGTGACCAGGTGTCTGTGGTCACGGCTAGTCAGGGCCTTCTTGAAAGTGGCAGCGTCGCAGGTGGGAACCCGCCAGCTGAACTGAAGGCCGTCAAGAATGACTGAGAAGGCGAAACTCCAGTTCTCAGGGTTACCTCGTGCAAGGCGTCTTTTCCAAACTTTAAAGGACCAGTCTTCTGGTCTGACTTCTTCAACAACACGTTCCGTGGCCCCTGGTGGAAGGTGGGAGGCCTCCGCCAAGAAGCCAACATCCCGCGGGAAGGCGCCGGGTGGTTTAAATTTCTTCTTCCGTTTAGCCTTCTTCATGACGGCGAGCTTCGCGGGCGACTCGGAGGCGCTACTAGAAGCTGTAGTGTCTGCCTTAGTGATAGCAGATAGGCACGAACGAATAGACTTGGCTGCGCCAGTCTGCACAGGCGACGTGGCGGCGTCAGTAGATGCAGCGGTGTCTGGCTCGGCAGCTGGCGAAGTATTTGTGTGTGGCTCGATATAAGGCCCGGAACGGCGACCGGGTCGGCAGCTTGGTGTCTTCCTGAAACGGCAACAACACTGGGCTGAAGCTACTGAACCACCACTGAACAACAGCCAATATGAAGACGATAACAACGAAGAATACCTAGGATCGACTGAAAGTGAAGACCAAGAAGAAGTGGACGAAAATACCGAATCAGAAGAATGCCAGTCTGAAAAAGATGAAGAAAATAGTGATTGTGAGAACTGTCAAAAAGGCCTAGCTACCAGAAACATGCAAATCGAAAAACAAGTATCCATACATAGAAATAGAAGAAAAAGTACTCCAAAAAGACTATACCAAGAAAATAAAAAATCAAGGGAACCCTTCAAAATCACAACCAATAATAGGTTTGAAATACTTGGTGAAGAACATGACACAGAACCAGCACAATCAAATAAAACCTTGGAAGAACAGCCGGGAACATCCAACGAAACCACGGCCCAACCAAAACAACACTTTCCCCCAATCGTTGTATTTGGAAAAATGAATTACACGGATTTGATCAAGAGACTAAAGAGCATGATAAATGGAGAACTGAAAGGCGTATTTAGAGGAGATTGCATGAAATATTATGCGGAATCCAAAGAAGACCACTTAATCATCCAGAACTTCTTTAAGAAGAGCAGTATCAACCATTACAGCTATCAGATTCAAGAAGACAGGCCTCTAAAAGTTGTTATTAAAGGACTACCACCCTCCATAGCAACAGAAGAAATTGAGGAAGATCTCAGAACCAAAGGCTACGACATTCAAGCGGTCCATCAATTTAAAAAGCGAAATCAGGAGACAAGGGAGCTCATCCCCCTCCCAACATACACTGTAACTTTGCCAAGCGGCCAGCACTCGGACAGAATCTACAACGAACGAGCTATCCTTTATATGAGAGTCCAAATAGAACGGTATCGTTCTCAGAACGGTCCACCCCAATGTACCAAATGCCAGAGGCACGGACATACTTCAAATTATTGCTACCTTCCAAGCCGATGTGTCAAGTGTGCAAAGTCACACTTGACAAAAGATTGCCGCTTACCCAAAACGGAAAAAGCAAAGTGTGCCAATTGCCAGGGAGATCATGCAGCCTCTTGGCGAGGCTGCCCAGAGTATCAGAAACTGCTACGCCCGCCACTCACAAATAAGCGACAAGAAGAAAAAGATGGAAAAGACAAGAAAGATAAGAAAGATAAAAACCCTGCCACTGAAACAGACAACTTAAGAAGAATAAAACAAAGAATGACTGAACCATACAAGAACAGCGAACAGACTCGGTCATAAGCAAACGCCCTTTCAAGGGACAATCAATCAAAAAATAAGTCTCAATCAACAAATAAAAACGGACAAGACCAAAAAAAGAAAAATCAGAAGAAGAATAAAGATAGTAATGATTATATGGAAGACGAATCCGAAGACGACCGCCATAAGAAGTCCCAACACAACAAGAATGAAAAGAATGAATCAACAGAGGACGAAACCGATGACATACCCAGTTTTTTCGGTTCAGAAATGGAAAAATTCTTCAAAATCTTAAAAAGAACAATGGTTAAATTTAAAAAAGCACGAGGATTGCAAAAACTACTAGTCTTGCTTGAAGGTGTAATGGCCCTAGCGAAATAATGGCACAAACACCCTATCTGAAAAACATGACAGCAGCTATATGGAATGCAAACAACGTTAAGAACAAGAGAAACGAACTACTGACCTTTCTCAACAGAGAAGAAGTTGACATTATGTTAATAACAGAAACGTTTCTTCAGCCAACAGACACCTTCCGTTTAACTGGATACCAAGTTTACAGAACGGATAGAGTAGGACAAAGAGGAGGAGGCACAGCTGTAGCCATACGCAAAAACCTGTCACACGCACCAATAACCAAGCCACAACTTATAGACCTAGAGGCCACAGCCGTGTGCATTCACTCAAGAGAAGGACACATAGTATTTGTCAGTGCGTATCTAGCCCCAAATAAAAACTTACATGAACAGGACCTAGACCTGATAATGGCTGTGGGCAACAAGGTCATAATTGGTGGAGATCTTAATGCCAAACACCCCATTTGGAATTAAAGAACAAGTAACAGAAGAGGCGAACGGTTGTTACAAATGTGCGATCTCAGGAACTTAGAAATCATCGGACCATCAGAAGCGACGCATATTCCCTTCAACCCGAGACATAGAGCAGACGTGCTGGACATTATAATCGCCAAAGATATTTCCGGACACATAGAATTGTCAACGCTGAATGACCTTTCATCAGATCACCTCCCAGTACTGCTCACTATTCAAAGATGGCTCTACTCTGACGTGAAACCAAAGAAAGTAAAAGAAACTGACTGGAATCACTTTACTAGACTTATCCACAATAAGATACGAACCACATATAATGTCTCTAGCACAGAGCGAATTGAAGCAGCTATACAACACTTCGACAAGGATAGTTTTAGAAGCGGAAAGGAAGAGCCTCCACTACAATCGTTTTGGATAACCATCAACGAGAGGAGCTTCCAGCCATCTTGGAAGATCTGAGATATCTGCGAAACAGATACAGAAAACTTTGGCAGCGGTACCGTGATCCAAGGGACAAGAGACAATACCTCCAACTCGCACGGCAACTAAAAGCTAGGCTACAAGAAAGAAGAACTGAAAAGTGGGAGGACAAAATGTCAAGCCTTTTGTTGCAGAACAAAGAGGCATGGCAACTAATTAGAGCCTTAAAAGAACCTCGACAAGCGAACATCGCGATAAATGGTCCGGCAGGGACCTTGCTTCCTACCTGTAGCAAAGGCTGAATTACTAGCTGAAAACTTCGCATCTCAGTATACCACAGCGGAGTACCAACTTACACCGGCAGAGATCCGACAAGCCGAGGAAACTGAAAGCCACGCATTGGAAATCCTCCAACAACCAACTGCAGACCAGCCAGAGCTTACAACCCCGAGGGAAGTAAGAAGTATAATAAAGAATCTTGCAAAAAATAAAAGCCCAGGACATGACAAAATAAAAAACATACATTTGAAAAACCTGCCGAAAAAGGGATTAGTGCTTTTGACTAGAATCTTTAACAGCTGTCTCCTAAACTGTTATTATCCCACAGCATGGAAGGTAGCAAAAATTAAAGCCATTCCAAAAGCGTGGAAAAGACCACCGCCAAGCTGTAAACTACCGCCCAATTAGTCTTCTTTCGTCAACATCAAAGATACTAGAAAGAATACTGCTGAAGAGGATTAACACCAGTCTCGAAGAAGAAAAGACGATAAGACCAGAACAATTCGGATTTCAAAGCCGCGTAACTGCAACAACTCAACTCCTCCGTATTACAGAAGATATAACAAAAAATTTTAACTTTAGCAAATCTACAGCAGCAGTATTTTTAGACATAGAAAAAGCTTACGACAAGGTTTGGCACGCTAAACTTATACAGGAATTACGGACTCAAACGGCTATTAAACACTGCTACATTAAATTCATCGGTAATTACTTAGCCGACAGAAAATTCTACGTAGAAGTTGACGGACAGAGGTCTTCAATTCTTCCGATTCCAGCTGGAATTCCGCAAGGATCGGTTATCGCACCGCCACTTTTCAAAATTTATACAAACAAAATCCCGACCCCGCCTTATGTGAATCTGGCACAGTTTGCCGATGACACTACAGAGTACACATCAGGAAGAAGACATGATCTTAACGTTACTCACCTACAACAAGGACTAGATGAAATCAGTAAATGGTGCAGAAACTATAAAATCAAAATCAATCCTGGAAAATGTGCGGGAATCTATTTCACAAGAAAAAAGGCCAGAAATTAACAAGAATTTAAAAATTTTGAACCAAAATATCCCTGGGTTAAAGAACGTCGGTACCTGGGGATATTACTGGATAACAAATTACTTTTTAGACAACATATCATGGATAGGAAAACAAAAGGACTAGCAATTATTTCCAACCTTTCACCAGTATTACGAAGCAGCAACCTACAGTTTAATACAAAAATAAGAATATACAAATCGGTTATTCTCCCATTTTTAATGTACGGATGCCAGATATGGGGCATGGCAAGCCAAACCAATCTACAACAAATCCAGCTACTCCAGAACAGATGTCTAAGGATGATACTAAACGCACCCAGATATACACCAATAGAAACTCTACATAACGAGACACATATTCCCTTAATAAATACCGAAATATTTAATCTAACAGAAAAATTCCACAAGAAATTGAACGACGCCAGAGACGAAAGAACTGAGTCGATTGGAACGGTAATGCCGAGACGTTGGCATAAGTATAAAGTTCCCCTCAGTATTCTATACCAGCCATCATAGAGCAGCACAGAACATGAACTCCGCAGGGGTTTTTTCACCATTAAGACCATCCTAGATGGTCATAGCCCTGGTTTTTCCCCTGAAAGTGAAATAAAAAGTGTCCCAAAAATAAACACCACCTATCCCTAGAAGTTATACTACCGAAGGTAGTGGGACTTCAAATCACAGCCGCAAAGGCAGCGAAAAAAAAAAAAAAAAAAAAAAAAAAAAAAAAAAATCCTGACAACTCACTGACGAGCTGTATTCGTATGCGCGTGTACTGTCGACTGCTTAGCTGTTTATTGTGCTCGCGTATGCGGGCACTGTCTCGCATATTCAGCGAATTAAGAGAGGCTATTAGCCTGCTTCTTCTTCTTTGGGGATCCCTCCTGCCATCCCTTCCCGAGGCCTTAAGGTATTACCGCTCCAGGGCCCACTCCTGAGGGAGTGGAACCCCCGAGCGTTAGCGTAGGGTTGTCTCTGGCCCGGATACCCTACGGTGACAACGAAGGGTCAGAGCAACACTCCTGTGTTAGGCGTCATGAGCGGCTCAAGAAGAAGGATGTCGGCGCCTGACATCTTCAAGATTCTCCGCGATCACCCTCGCCGTCGAGCATCCTCCGGCCGTCATGGCTGTGCTTCCATGGGAACATGACCATGGAACCTTTACCTTGACTCAACTGGTCAAGACGTGCTGGACACCACTGCATCATCTGATGTACGACTTGATGAAAACCAAGAGATGGACACTTCTGCTACCCCTTCTTCGAGGAAGAGAAGCGCCGCTTCTTCAGCGAGAAGGAGGAGTTACTAAAAAAGCGTGCCACCACTGTCACAGTGAAAGCTGGACCATCAAAGCTTTTTAACAATGCAGCCTGTCCAAAGGGTAAGGCACCCACGACAAACCGCCGCCAAGGGAAAAGAACAGTCGATGAAGAAGGCTTCATTAAGCCACAGCGCACGGCTCCGGCCTCCTGTGATTATCCAATATAAAGAAGATAACCGTTCACTATACATCCTCCTCAAGAATACTCTCAAATCTGCTTTTGGAAGTCAAACCAGCTGGCAGAGACCTATACAAAGTTATCACCAAAGTCAACTGAAGGCTACATTGAAGTGACTAACTCATCTCGACTAAAGGAATACCTTATTATACATTTCCCACTGAACCCGACAAGACAATAAAGGTTTGTCTTGAGAGGAATGCCTTTCAATATGCACCCAGACAACATCAGAGAGGAACTAGAAGACTGCAACATCGTGCCTAGAACAGTTGTTCGCCTCCGCCTCTCCAAAAACATCACCAGGAGGTTCCGCTTTACCTGATTGTCCTTCGTGACACTCTGGAGAATAGGGCCATATATAAGCTCACTTCATTATGCGCCCTAAAAATAAACCGTAGAAAAACTTAGAAGCACCAGGGGCCCGCCTCAGTGCTTCAAATGCCAGGCCGTTGGACATGTCTCAAGGCATTGTGGCATGCCTCCTAAGTGCGTTAAGTGTGCAGGAGACCATGCCTCAAGTGAATGATGCCACCAAAAAAGGTGAGCACCCACCAAAATGTGATAACTGTAGTGGCCCTCTCGTAGCGAGCTACCGGAAGTGCCCTGCATTCAGCCCATACACAGAACGGCAAAAGCAGCACAATGCTGCACAAGCTGCTTTAAGGAAGAAGAAGAGAGAGGGAGAGGAAACAGAAACCCCAGCTCCGGCAAAAGGCGCGGATGCTGACATACAACAGACACCTCATCACTCTGCACCTCAGTAGGCAAAGCGCACCAACTACGCGGCAGCATTATCTGGACGGCAACACACTGACCCTGACACCACCGCAACCAACAACAACATCACTGAAACAGATGTATCAACCCACATTCAAAGCGGTGAATCACAGCAGCAGCAACACCAGCAACAACAACATCAACAGGCAGATAACGCAAAGTTGCAAAACTTAATGCAAATAATGCTGCAAACCATGAACATCATGAATACCATGCTCGCAGACATTCGTGCCATGAATGCCACGATCTTAGACATTCCGCAGCAGATAGCTGCCGCAGTGCAGACAGCGGTCCAAGCCGCAAATAATGGCACCTCATCCAACAACCATGGCAACTAAAATAGACGATTTAGTTATCTGCACATGGAATGCCAATGGCCTCTTGAGGCAATTAGGCGAATTCAGGGAATTCCTGCGAGATGAGCAAATCGACGTATGTTTGGTCAATGAAACCCACCTTAAAGCAGGCATAAAAGCCGCTGCACCAAATTACGCTTGTTACCGCAACGACAGACTGACAGCAGGAGGTGGTACCGCCATCTACATTAAAAATACACTCAAACATCACCAAGTCACCCTACCTCCACTCTCCACCATAGAAGCCACGGGTATCACCATGGAAACCTCAGCAGGAAAAATGCCTCTCATCTCTGCCTACCGTCCTCCCCACGGGCTGGTAAACGAGGCGGACGTGGAAACCCTACTAAGACTACCGGGTAATATTATGATAGCAGGCGACCTCAACGCCAAGCATACAGCTTGGAACTCAAGGCTTACCAACATCAATGGCCATCGTCTACTACGAACCATTGAAAGAAATGATGCGGTAGCATGGGGCCCAACTGAGCCCACATTCTTCAGAGGAAGAGTTATCGCAGATGTCCTTGATATTGGAATCACAAAGGGTCTAAGACACAACATTGCTGTCACAACCAAAACAGCCCTTTCTTCTGACCACGTCCCCGTGATCTTTTATTTGGAGGTGGGTGCACCTCTACGGAAGAACAAACGCGCCAGAGACCTAAAGCGTACCAACTGGGATGCTTTCCAAGCATTTCTTTCGGAGCACATCACTAACATTCCGTCCCCGGTTGAAGTCGGCCCTTGTGCTGCGATATCAGCTCTTTCTGACCTCATTAACTCTGCGGCTGACCACGCAACTCCCGCCTCCCAGAGTACAACCAGAACGCTCAAAACAACTGCCTCCAGATATCCGCCGCACTATAACCCTCAAAAACCAGCTTATGAGGGAGTGGCAAGAGACCAGGGATCCAGCCACAAAAAGAGTAGTAAATCGCCTACAGCGAGAGATTACAGCCGAGGTCAACAAACATCGCATACGAGATTGGGAAGGCCTTGTAGCAACCCTCTCAGTCGAAAATGGCACAGTCTGGAAAACCACTAGGCGAATCCTTCAGCAAAAACAAAAAATGCCACCTCTAACCGTCAGGAATGTTGTTATCGCTGATCCAGCAGCCAAGGCGGATGCTTTGGCCGAAGCCTTTGAAGAGAACTTCCGTCCAATTGAAGACCCCCGAGATGACAATCAAATCCAAACAGTCAAACAAGAACTAGAGATTCACCTAAATACAGGTAGACCCAACGAAGCACCATTAAATCTGCCAGCATAGAAGAAGTTGCCAACTTGCTCCAGCACGTCGATACTAATAAAGCCACTGGTCATGATAATATAGGTGGCCATCTCCTACGACATCTGCCGCCAGTGGTAACCGCCTACATTACATCGGCCTTCAACAGAATCATGAGTTCCGGAGAATATCCCAAAATCTGGAAGCACGCCGAAATTGTTCCTGTACCAAAAC
The DNA here is from genome assembly GCA_031002005.1 of Vandiemenella viatica. Classification (NCBI taxonomy): domain Eukaryota; kingdom Metazoa; phylum Arthropoda; class Insecta; order Orthoptera; family Morabidae; genus Vandiemenella; species Vandiemenella viatica. The sequence continues at coordinate 48,769 of JARYHS010011856.1, forward strand.
CTGGAAAAGACAAAAGGTCACCCAAATCATACAGACCAATTAGCCTTTTGCCAACCCTGTCAAAAGTATTTGAAAAGATTTACCTTAAACGGCTCCACCACCATATCAATGCTACAAAACTCCTACCCAACGAACAATTTGGCTTCAGGAGCCACCATTCCACTCCACAGCAACTACTTAGACTAGTGGAATCTGCAATGAACACCTTTGAAAAAAGGGAATATTTTGGTGCGGTCTTACTTGACGTAAGTTGTGCCTTTGACTCAGTCTGGCATGAAGGTCTCCTGTATAAGCTTCTGATACAGGGGATACCATTGCCTCACATCAGACTTATCAAGAACTACCTGAATGGGCGTACGAAACGAAGATGCAGTTTCATCGGTCAAGAACATTAAAGCAGGAGTACCGCAAGGCTCCGTCCTCGGACCCGTTCTCTATAATCTATATACAGCTGACATACCTAGAACGGATCAGACTGAAAGTGCGCTATATGCAGATGATACCGCCCTATTTGCAAAAAGCATTAGAGCCTCAAATGCCGTGGCTAAGCTACAAAGAGGTTGTGACAAAATCGAGTTATGGGCAAAGAAATGGAGATTAGCATTTAATGCTACTAAAAGCCAAGCAATAATCATAACAAGAAGAAAAGTACCCCCTCTGCAGTCCATCAAAATACGAGGTGAGAGCATTAAATGGACCCGAACTGCCCTTTACCTGGGAGTCACTTTGGACAGGAGGCTCACCTGGAAGGAGCACATTAAGAATACACATTCAAAAGCAATGAGCAGATTGAGACGGTTATATCCAATCCTCAATCCAGCATCAACACTGCATCCGCATACCGCTATCACCCTTTATGCAGCTGCAATCAGACCCATTCTCGAATACGCAGCTACGGTATGGGGTAATGCTGCCCCCTCCAACATCAAGCCTCTCCAGCGCATCCAGAACCGTGCAATCAGATATGCCTACAAGCTACCTATTGACACTCCGACAGCTCAATTATATCAGATCAGCGGATTACCAAAACTTAAGGAACGCTTCAAAATCGCAGCAAAGAAACTCTACCAGCAATGTCCAACACATGAGAACCCACTTATCCAACAACTGGGAAAGCACGTGCAGTACCATAATACCACAAGATGGCCAGTCAAACTGGCAAACGAAGATGCCCCAGGACAACGTTTACAATAACAGGATTGACAAATCCAGACAGGACAAAATATATTGAAGCAAATTAAAAAAGGACCTGGCAAATCCAGTAATGACAAAAACCTGATGACAACCTCAAGATCTGGAAGGAGATGCGCATAAGCGCAAGAACTTCCCTTCACTCTGGGACTAAAGTTTTCCCAGAAGATTGTGCCCTGGCAATGCCTTATGATGCGCCAAGTGCAGGAACAAACAAGACTAACTCAAGACCCAAACTGGCTTGCCAACGAAGTAAGAAGACACCTCTGTGGTGATCAAGATGAGAAGTCGCAAGAAGAACTCAAGCCGACGTCGCAGCCTTCGTTGCCAGCTACTACGGAATCTCCAGTTGGGGGCACGTCCACCTCGCCCCCAATAGAACACATGATCATTGACCATCAAGAAGACGTCAATGAACCTCCAGCAGAAGAAGAAGTCGTAGACATCGTACAACAAGAAGAAGAAGGACCTGTCCTTCCAGTAACCGCCTTCTACGAAGGCAATTATATACACCTGGCTGGCGAACTAATAGTGGAAGTCAACCAGTATATTCTCTGCTTCCCCGTGAAGGAGGGGCTGCGGCTACTACCGCAGCACCCAACACAACACCGACGATTGACGGCCTACCTGGACGGGCGTGGCATACGCCACTCCCAACAAACCCCCCGACGACCAAACAAGATGGTCGTTCGGGGCCTGCCTGCGGATGTACCAGAGGAGGTGGTAGCTGCCGAGCTCACCAGCGGCGGCATCGCAGCCTCGGCTGTACATCAAATGCGCCGCCCAGGCACTGAAGAGCGACTACCGCTGTTCACGTTCCAGCCTGCGGATCGTGTACCGCGGGAGAAGCGAACAAGGACCATGCTAGGACGCACGGTCCAACTCGAACCCAAGAAGCGGCCTCCGCTTGCCCTGGCACAATGTATCCGTTGCCAGGGTCATGGGTACATGGCCTTCGACTGCGCCGCTGAGGAGCGGTGTGTAAGATGCGCCGGAAAACATAGAGTCACGGAGTGCAGCGTCCCGCGAGACGGGGTGCCCACCTGCACCAACTGTTCCGGCCCTCACCCAGCTTGTTACAGCGGCTGCCCCGTGAAGAGAAACCTTCGCGCCAACATGAAGGCGACACACACCAACGAGTCGGTGCCCTCGACAAGTAAACCCGGCCGACATCCAAGCTCGACCGGATCTGAGCGACCCGCAACGGTGAAGAAACTGTCCGCAATCCGCCATCAACATCACCAGGCGGACTGCAAGCGCCATGACAACTTCAGTGTCATCGTTCAGCTGCTTCAACAGCAAACATTGCTAATGACCCTGGTCTTAGCGAACACAGCCACCCCGGGCTTGACACACCCGATGATGCCACCTCACAGCAATGACAACCTACCGCTGAATTGGAAGGAGATACGGGACCACCTGTAAGAACTTCCCCACACTCTGGGGGCTATGCTTCCCCAGACGACTAGTGTCTGTGGCAATGCCTTGTCTCCGAGACCTTTCTTAAGCCCGGTCTGCGAGCATCTGTGCCGAACTACAACTGCTATCGCTGGGATAGGCCTACCGCCGGTGGAGGAGTAGCCCTATACATTAAACGAAACATCCCTCATCACGAGATCGTAATACCCACACTCCAACAGATGGAAGCCGTCGGTGTTGAAGTGACGACCTCCAACGGAAAATTAACGATCATCTCCTGCTACCGTCCTCCACGGCGTCAGCTCAACGAGGATGACTTCACGGCCTTAGCCTCCATCGGCGGTAAGCTGCTGATTGGTGGAGATATAAATGCCAAACACACCGACCGGAACAGCAGATACTCTAATGCTGCGGGAGTAACCCTGAGAAGACTGACTAACAGACTTAATATGGGGGTGTGGGCACCAGATGTACCCACTCATTATCCAAGCAACGGCCAACGGCCAGATGGTTTTAGACATCTTCATTAGTAAGGACATTCAGGGCTATGTCGTCACTGCAGCCTTAAACCGGCTATCCTCCGATCACTGCTCGGTTACAGCGGAAATTGAGATCGGAACCATGGCAGACCCTGAAGCACTCTACTTTGGATTACAAAAATACAAATTGGAGGCTTTTCCAAGAAATCCTCCAAAACAAACTTTCGAACCAACCTGTAATT
>JARYHS010011857.1:0-19583 GCA_031002005.1 Vandiemenella viatica
TTATGCGAAGAGCCTGAATGCTCACCTCCTACGCAGAAGGCTACAGGCCTGAACAACATCCAGCAATGGGGCACTAAATGGAGGCTTGCCTACAACGCTTCCAAAAGCCAGGCAATTATCATTACCAGGAAGAAAGTTCCTCAGTTACCTCCTTTAGTACTCTTCGGTGAACACATAACCTGGACGAGGACGGCAACCTACCTCGGTGTCAAACTTGATCCATTGTGAATCTGATGTTTTCATGAATGCTAGCTAGAGAAAGATGGTCGATTGCCCTTTCTAGATATTTTAATCCAGCGGAGACCTGATGGTACCCGGTCACAAAGTGTATGCAGGAAAGTAACACACACGGACCGTTATTTACATGCCGATAGTTTCCACCATCCGGCGCAGAAGAACACGGTATTATACACGCTTGCACATAGAGCAAAGACAATTTCAGACGCTGACAATCTGCAAGACGAACTCGAACATCTCCGCCATACCTTCATGCGGAATGGATACCCGATCCCATTGATAGAACGGGCTCTTCGAAAGAAAAAGGCAGATATACGTAATATTGAGGAAGAAGAACAGCCTAAAGATCTTGCCTTCATCCCGTATGCAGGCAGCATCTCTGGGAAAATCGGCAGGATTTTAAAACGATATGGAATCAAGTGCATTTTCCGCCCTCCTGCCAAAATACGGGATTTGCTGCGTCCTGTGAAGGATGATTTGGGTTTAAAAACACCGGGAGTGTACAGCATACCGTGCCAATGTGGTAAGAGTTATATTGGTCAAACCATCCGCACTATCCAGGCCCGTGTGACTGAACACCAACGCAACATCCGGTTGTTTCAAATAGAAAAGTCTGCTGTGGCACAACATGTGATCGAAAATGGTCACAGTATGGATTTCGATAAGGTGAGAGTTTTAGCCAAGTGTTCCTTCTTCTGGGAATCTGTGATAAAAGAAGCGATTGAGATACGCCTGAATAATAATAATATGAACAGGGACTTGGGTGTATGGCTCAGTGACGCATGGAAGCCAGTTTTTGCCATTCTTAAACAACCAAGTGTCTCGCTAACGGACGATAGGAGAGTGGAGAGTGGAGCCTATAGCCTAGTAACTGCTCCGTTGAGCAGAGTATAGCGGAGTGTTTGTCGCTAGACATTTACTCCTACAGCATTTGGATTGGTTGTAGCTTCACTGTCGGTGAGTCTTCGCGATAGGCTGTTAATGATTTTCTTCTCTAATGGTTGCCGCCGCGTCCTTCTTGTTACATCAGAAGTGGTACGCCGCGTTTTATGTGGCGAAGTTAGGGCTGCCTCGAGGAGGCAGACATGTCTTCTTTTGTTGTCAGGTGATTTATCAACTGCGTGAGAAGGGTGATGAGTTCGTCTAATCTTCTTTCTCGTTGATCGGCAGCGTGTCTGGAGAAGGAGTGGTCGCATGTTACTCTGCCTCCTCCGCTGCCTTCCCCTCTGGTGATCTTCGGCCTTACTTGTTTCTGTGATGGCCGCTGTCTGGTAGTAGTAGCAGCACGTTGCCCAGTTGATTCCGCTGTTGTAGCTCTACTTCGTTGTTTTCTTGGCTGCGAGTAGGCTTCTCGGAACTGCTCAGTGCGTGTGGTCACTGGAGGGCAGGGCCCTCGCTCTTGCCGACTTGTTGCGGGCTGCATATGGAACCCACTACGTTGGCTTCGTTTCTTCTTGCTACGTTGCTGCTTCCAAGCTCGACATCCGCGATAAGAAGCAGCGTGTGACGAGCCGCAGTTGCAGCAAACAGCGTCATCGCGACGCTTGTCGCAATCAGCAACATAATGTCTTCCTCCGCAGCGGACACATCTAGCTGGTTCAGTGCAGTCGCTTGCGAGATGTCGAAAATTCTGACATCTGTAGCACTGAACCAGCTCTCGTGACGGTGGTTTTTCTGCTGTACTCGGCGTATTGATGCCTGTTCTTCTTTGTTCTGTGACCAGGAAGCATGATGTCGAAGGACAGGGAGGCTTCCCGTAGCATCTGGGTGGCAGCCTCGAAGTCTACGGGGCAGGACAGCAGGATCTTAAGTCCCAGATGGTCTGGCCAGCTGAACATGGGGAGCTTCATGGCGCTCTGCAACTGGACCAGTAATTGCCAGTAGTTTCCAGCGCAGTTAACGGTGGATTGGTGGCACCGGACCCTGTTCCGGTCCCAGGAAGACTGCCGGTGTTGAGGAATCAGATGACGGTGTTACAGGTTCATCACCTTGTGAAGGTGATGGAGTTGATGCTGGAGTATCAGGCGTCGCAGCTGCAATTTCGTCACTTTGTGAAGGTGATGGAGATAATGTAGACCTAATCGGTGTGATCTTGTAGTTTCGGCAGGTAGTAGGATCGTAGCTGGAGGTCTTGAATCTTCTCTTGGTTAGTTCGACGTATTCCTCCTAGTCGAAATCGCTGGCCAGCGGGGTCGGGAACTCGAGTGCCTCCGGCCACGCCTCGAGATCAACTGGTCGGCACTTCAGAGCAAGATGGCGGTGCTCTCTGCTGGTCAAGACCTGCTCGAAGGTGGTGACGTCACAGGTTGGTATCTTCCAGGTCAATCGACGTTCATCAAGGAGGATTGAGATGAAGAAGCACCACTTCTTCGGATTGCCCCGTTCGAGGCGTCGTCTCCATACATTCAGGGATAGGTCTTCTGGAGTGGCACCTTCAAAGACGCGTTCAGTAGCCCCCGGTGGATAATGGGAGGTTTCCGCCATGAAACCTACTGCTCGTGGGAAGGCGCCGCCTAGTTTCGTCTTCTTCTTCTTGGTCTTAGCCTTCATAGCTGTTGCATTGTGGACTGGCGTCTCGGATGCACAAGAAGCTGCTGAGTTAGACATGCTCGTCGTGAGTGAGTGAGTGCTCGTGAGTGTGCGTAGTGAGTAGTGCGAGTAGCCGAGTAGTGGAGAGTGGAGCAGCAGCAGCACAGCACCAATTACTGCCTTTTCTTAGAGGGCAGGTGGAGGTGGAGGATATTGTCCGTAGACATTGCCTCCAAAAGTATATAGGTGGTGCAAATCTTCACTGTTGGGGTGGCTTCACGGTGGTGTCAATTATTTGATTAAATTTAGTGGTCTCTTGTGACGATCAATTGTTGTATCATAGCGACCGATGTTGTGGACTTCAGGGTTTTTGCTTCTATGAGTACTTTTGTAGAAAATTTCGGCTAGTTGTTTGAACCTGTCGTGAAGATATGGAACTCCAGTGGCTTCATGGAGTGCATAGGTTGGAAAACTGTTTGGAAGATGTAGAGCTCTCTTCAGTGACCTGTTTTGTATTGTTTGTAATCTGAGTATATGACTGTCGGCAGCGTATGCCCACACTGGACAGGCGTACTCAATAATTGGTCTTACAAGAGTGGTGTATATCTTAATGCCAGTACTTGGGGCTAGATTATTATTTTTGTTAAGCAGCGAGTATAGGCTGTGAAGCCTCATGCTTGCTTTCCTGCGGATATCATTAATATGGGCTTGCCAGGTGAGTCTCCTGTCTAGCAACACTCCTAGATAGCGTGCAGTAGCTGACCAGGGTATATCGTTACCATGAAGGTGAAGAGCAGGGTCCGGTTGCCGTTGCCGACGGGGCCCAAGTCTTTTGCTGATGATTATTGCCTGTGTCTTTGCTGGGTTAATATCAATTCTCCATCTCCGGGCCCAGCTCTCCGTTACCTGGAGGACTTCCTGAAGACGGCGAATGGCTAAAATTTTGCTGCGGCTGGCTGCGAGGTAAGCGGTATCGTCAGCGTATGTTGCGACCAAAACACCATTGGATGTGGGGACATCAGCAGTATATAATGAGTATAAAGTCGGGCCCAGAACTGAGCCTTGGGGAACACTTTCAGTGTTCGAGTTGACAGAGCCTTCTCAAGTATAAGAATAGTGAAAGCCGGAGAGTGGAGCACGGCGTATCGGTCCGACTACATCTACAGCTGAATCTGTAGCCGACCAATCACTGACAAGTATTACAGAACCGGGATTATAGTCAGCCAATCGGAAGACCGCATGTCTCCCTATGCATTTCTCGAGTTAAACATCATAATTAATGATACTAAATGTGTTTAAGAATATATAATGTGGGGTCTTTCATTAAAGCAGTCTTTGGATTTTTCTGTGTGAGAATAATGTGACTGATGACGCTATGAGAACAGTTATCGTGTCAGCCAATCAGAATACCGCTTTGCTCCCTAAGGATTATAGAGAATAAATATCATAATTAATAGTGGTGAATAATGTAAACTGTGATGCAATATGAACAGTGACGTTATTCGAACATTGATGTATGTAATCCATCGTCTTTCCATTTTTAACAACCTCGACTTTGGTTTCGCTGTGGATCCAACTTTGCAACGCCATTAACTGCCTATTTCCTCCTTGGGCAGAGTAGGGTGGAGTGTTTGTCTTGCGACATTTACTCCTAGTCCTATAGATGAATACTTGCTTCAGGTTAGATTTGTCTTAACGTTTGGCGTAGATATTTTGAGATGATTTGGGGATTTATTCTACAAGTGAAATAGGTCCTATGTGTGGACCTATTCCTACCGGATACTTTCCCAGATCCTTGATTAGTGGGTTGTTGAATTTATGGGCTGTATTATAAAATTTGGTGGCAAGATCCTTGAATCGTTGTTTTAAATTTGGTAGCCCTGTGGCTTCATGAAGGGCAATTGTGGGAAATCTGCAGTCAAGATGAAGTGCTCTCTTCAACGCTCGATTTTGAATAATTTGAAGTCGGTCAAGATTTGTTTTAGCTGTGTATCCCCACACAGGACAGGCATATTCAAGTATTGGTCTTACTAAGGTGCAGTAGATCCGTACTCCTAAGGGTGCGGAGAGCTTACTGTCCCTGTTTAGCACTGGGTACAACGCTTGAAGTCTCGCGCTAGCTCTTCTGCGGAGGTCGTTTATGTGGGCCCTCCAGGTCAACCTGGAGTCAAGCAGGACTCCAAGGTAGTGAACTGTGTTTGACCATGGGATTAAGTTGTTATGAATTGTGAGTTGTTGATCCAATTGAGGTCTCTGTCGAGGTCCTATCCTTTTAGTTAGTAAGATGGGTTGGGTCTTCGTTGGGTTGATTCCGATATGCCACCTCCTCGCCCAGGCCTCAGTCTTCTGCAGTACTTCCTGCGGACGACGGGTGACGATAGCTTTGCTGCGGCAGCGAGTGAAGTAAGCTGTATCATCAGCATATGTGGCGGTGTGAATTCCGTTTTGAGAAGGTACATTGGCTGTATATAGGGAGTATAGCAGAGGTCCTAGCGTCGAGCCTTGTGGTACTCCTGCCTGAATGCTACGCCTTGTGGAATAGACGTTACCAATTTTGACTTTGAAGGAGCGGTTTTCCAGGTATGATTTTATCAGTTTGACAAGCTGTCCCGGGAGTCCCAATTCGTAGAGTCGTAGTAGCAGTCCGGCGTGCCATACCGAGCCAAATGCCCGGGAGATATCTAGTAGCACAAGTCCACAGTATTCTTTATGGTTGAAGGCCGTCGTGGCAGTCTCAACCACCCTCATGTGGAGCCAACTGACAGACGTCAATGACTGGGAAAGCGGTGGTCCGAGGTTGTGGGGAAGGTTGTGCGCAGGAGCGCATCTCCTTCCAGTTTGCTAGTTTGGCTGTCGTATTCGGTGTGTCATAATCAGGTTGTTCCTACCCGGTGTGTTATTTGACGAGTCATCTGTCCGAGCTAGGCACATGTAGCGTCTAAAGTTCCGGACCTTTGGCCTCTGACTTTTGTCTTATAAAGGTTTTCGTAATGGCTGTCTAGTCAAGTCTTTTGATAGGTGGTAATATGTTTTTTTTTTTTTTGTCATGTTCTGTATGTGTAATTTCTTTTTTTTTTTTCTCTGCCTCAACGGCTTTTTGTAGCCCCGCTACTGTGTGTAGCTTAATCTACAGTTTCAACTAATTATTTGGGTTCGCTGTGATGAACGTTGGGGAAAAACCCGGCTTTGACCGTTATACGGTCTTTATGGGAAACCCTTCTTTATTCTTACTATGGATCGCTTGTGGCAGTGATCCTTATATCGGTGTCATAATGGTGCTGCGTGGTACTTTAAATTTGTGCCATTCCATTGGGAGTACTGTACCCACTGACTCCAATCTGTCTACTTCTGGGCGTATAGTGTCAAGCCTGGTGAAAAATTTCTCTGCTTGTCAAAAGATTTCTGCTTGGATGGTAGGCATATTGGTGATCTCATGAAGAAGGTCTATTGGCGTGTAGGTGCTCGCATGACTTATCATTCTTAAGCATCTATTCTGCACTCTTTGTAAGTGAAGCAGGGTAGATTTGCATGGGTTCCCCAGACCTGGCAACCGTACATAATGAAAGGTAAGACAACGGATTTATATATTCTTATTTTTGTTTCGAGTTTCAAGTCCTTGCTCAAGAAGATTGGTGTCAGATTCTTAACCACGGCTAGGGCTTTTTTTTCTTCTGTCGAGGACATGTTGGCGAAAGAGTAGTTTGCGGTCTAGCGTTATTCCCAGGTACTGGTGCTCGGTAACCCAGGGTAACCTTTCCCCCATTGCCAGGACACAATCTTCTGGGTTGTCTGCTATCCCAGAGTGAGGGGAAGTTCTTGCAAATTGGTTGCATCTCCTTCCAGATCTTATAGTGTTGTCTTCTCTGTGGCTATGGCATTGTTGGAGGTGTCCCTTCCTGGTAGGCTGCATAATTTGCTATGACTTGCGTCATTAGCAAGTGCTGTTGCTGTAGTAGCGTCATCAAATAGTCAAGCTGGCATCTACTGTCGGTGTTCAGCGTGGCACGTTGGTTGTGCTGCTGCCGCAGAATGGGCTGTTGCCGCAAAGGTCTATGTTGGCGCCGGAGTTGAGGTTCGATAAGTGGCTTGCGATGAGTGGTCGTCGTCTTGTCAACTCGTAGGTTTTTCTTCGTTGGACACCCACTGTAGCACGCTGGGTGGTTGCCCATACAGTTGCAGCATGTAGGTCTTCCATCTCTTGGAATATTGCAGTTTGCAACGTTGTGAATCCCCGCACATCTCACGCAACGCTCCTGTCCAGTACAGTCACGGGCCAGATGACCATGACCCTGACAGCGAAAGCACTGAGCCAGGGCGAGCGGTGGTCTTTTCTTCACTTCTAGTTGGACCTTGTGTCCAAGGAGAGTCGTCGTCTTCTTTGCCCGCGGTACATGCTCCGTTGGCTGGAACGTGTAGAGCGGCAGACGATCTTCAGTGCCCGGGCGACGCATCTGGTGCACGCCCGAGGCGACGATACCGCCGCTATTGAGCACAGCGGCCACCGTCTCCTCAGGTACATCAGCCGGAAGCCCGCGGACGACCAGTCTCCTTGGCCGTCGAGGGAACTGTGGGGCGTGGCAGACGCCGCGCCCGTTCAGGAATTCCGTCAGACGACGGAGTTGTGTTGGGTGCTGCGGTAGAAAGCGCAGCCCCTCCTTGACTGGGAAGCAGAGTAGGTGGTCTTCTGTTTCCCTGGAGAAGGCGGTCAGCAGTTCTGTGAAGTTCCCTTCATAGTATGCGGTAAGCGGTAGAACGGGGCCCTTTTCAACCAGTTGGATCTCGGTGGTTTCTTGTTCTTCGAGATGGTTGTTGTCAACCGCCATCGCTTCAGGTGGAGGCGTGGCAGCTTGAGGCTTGAATGGTGTCGGTCTTGAAGCTTGAAGGTCGGGAGTTGACGGTAGCGACGGTCTGCTTGGAGCTGGTTTCTTGTAGGTGGAGTTTCCATCTGGGTCGAAGCCGAAGATTCTGAACCTTTTCCTCAGAAGAAAGGTGTATTTATCAAAGACGTATTGGCCCGAAAGCATGGTTGGAAATACCAGTGCTTCTGGCCACACGGTTACCCCAGGCGGGAGAATCTTCTCGGCGAGGTGGCTGTACTCAGGTGCTGTCATGACTTTCTCGAAAGTCGGAAGGTCGTCGGTGGGTATAACCCAGACGAACTTGTAGTCGTCTAGGAGGACAGCAATGGACAGTTTCCACTTGCGAGGATTGCCGTCAGACAGGCGGCGTCTCCAGGTCCGTATCGGGATGTCTTCCGGAGAAATGTTTTCATGATTTCTCTCAGTAGCTCCTTTGGGAAGATGAGAGACTTCCCCGATGACAGCTATGGTCTGCGGAAAAGTAGCTGGAGAAGTTCCGCGCTTCGGCATCGCACTGACGAGTTTAGCAGTATCGGGCGACTCCTTGTAGCTGGCTCAATATGTGGGCCGGAACAGCGCCGGGTCAGCAGCTCGAAGAAGTTAGTAGTAGAGTCAGTATTCGCATACACCTGTGTTAGCTATACTGGTTTATGCGCGTCCTGCCTCTTTCAAGTAGCGAAGGCGATAGTGAGCCTTCTTCTTCTTCTTTGGGGACTGCCTTTCCTCCTCGCCCTCCGAGCGCTAGGGATTTACCGCCACACGGCCCACTCCCAGGTGGAGTGGGACCCCCTGGCGTGAGTATAGGGTTGTCGCTGACTCGGAAACCTAGCGGTGATAACGAAGGGTCAGTGCAACACTCCTGTTCAGACACCACCAACTCTGTAGGCATCATGAACGGCGCTCATGCAGACACCGATCAAGCCATGCTGGGACGAGAAATGGATTTCGAGAACACCACCGAAAATTCTTACCCTGCCGAAGTTCTGGAGAGGAACTCAACCTACTCAGGACCCTCACGGGACGAAGAGACAGACATGGACTTCAGTGAAGGGTCTCGAAAGAGAGCTCTAGGCTCTCCCTCAGACGTCATGGACAAAAACAAGAGACGCATCACGACAGCGGCACTCAACAAAGAAAAGAAGGCACCTACTAGGAAAGCCAACAAGGTTACGGTGATTGACAGCGAAGGGTTCATTAGTCCCCGCCATACTGCTCCCGCTGCTCAACTCAACATCATCAATACAAATAATGACGTGCCAGCAACCAGCAACAGGTACGAACAACTGGGAAATGAAGAAACCTCAACCTCTAACCCTCCTAGGGAACCCAAGCCTGCCCCAATCGTGTTCACATACAGAGATGATTCAAAGCTCTGCACATCATGCTCAAACAAGCCTGCAAATCTGAATATCTGGTCAAGCCAGCTGGCCGTGAACTATACAAATTATGGACCAAGAACTCAGCTGAATACATGGCAATAACCAAGCTTCTCTCAGAACGACAAATACCCTTCTACACATTTCCAACCATTCCCGAAAAACTGCTGAAAGTAGTAATAAGGGGATTGCCCTTTAACATGCAACCTGACCATGTTAAGGAAGAGCTTGAAGAGGCTGGATATGCAGCCAGAACTGTCGCCCGACTCAGGTCACCTAAGACCCACCAAGAAGTTCCCCTATTTCTGGTGGTACTATCGGACACCATTGAAAACAGAGGCATTCATCAAATGACTAGCCTATGCTCCATTAAGATAACCTTGGAGAAACTACGAAGCTCACGTGGTCCACCGCAGTGCTTCAAATGCCAGGCCATAGGACACATCGCCAGACACTGCGTCATGCCAGCGAAATGTGTCAAATGCGCGGGTGACCACGCCTCGAAGGAATGCCAGGCTGTGAAAGGAGAAACGCCACCAAAATGTGTCAACTGTAGCGGTGACCACGTAGCCAGCTATAGAAAATGTCCCGCGTTTGCACGCTATAACGACAGACAGAAGAAGAATAATGCTTCCTACGCAGCTATCATGAGAAAGCAGCAACAGCAAAGAAGACTAGAAGAACAACAACAACAGCAGCAACAGCAACAGCAGCAGCAGCTGCTCTCCGAGAAAGACTTTCCGGCCCTCCCCGTGCAACAAAACAACGCAGGGGAATTCATCGCACAGGAAAGCAACGGCAGAGTTAATGAAAGGCCTGGCAACGCTGTACCGAACTGGGTTAACCGTCCTACCGGTCCCAGACCCGGAAGAGAAAGGACCATGACAAGCAACCATAACCAGCCAATAACCCCGCACTCTCAGGCTGGCATGACCAACCAAAACGACCTCTCTGCACTATTAAACATGGTACAGACCCTACTAGGTACCGTATCTACGCTGACCACAAACCTAACATCCATGCTCCAAGACATTCCGCGACAAATCGAGGTCGCCGTGCAGGCAGCGGTTCAAACCGCCCAAAGAAGTGCATCAAACACAGCACAACATGGCCAGTAATATAGACGGACTAACCATCTGTGAATGGAACGCCAACGGCATATGGAGGCAAATGGGAGAGTTCACCGAATTCCTTCGAGATGAACAAATTGACGTCTGCCTGGTCAATGAAACTCATCTTAAACCAGGAGTGCGTGTAGCGGCACCGAACTACAGTTGCTATCGTAACGACCGACCAACAGCCGGAGGCGGCACTGCTGTCTACATACGCACCTCCATCAGACATCACGAAGTAGCAGTCCCTCAACTTGCCACTATCGAAGCAACTGCAGTCGCGGCCGAGACAACAAGGGGAAGAATAATTCTAATTGCTGCGTACCGCCGCCCAAACGTCCGGGTAAACGAAGACGACATAGCCGCCCTCCTTCGCCTGCGAGGCAATATTTTCATAGCCGGAGACTTCAACGCCAAACACCACAACTGGAACTCTCGGCTAACCAACAATGATGGCAAGCGGCTCCTACGTGCAGTAGAAGCCAACGACGGGGTCGTGTGGGGACCCACCGAGCCCACCATCTTTCAAAGGGGCAGGCTGCCCGATGTACTGGACATAGCCATCACGAAAGGGCTAAACCACGTTATTGCAATAGCCACCAAGACAGCCCTCTCGTCTGACCACCTCCCTGTACTATTTTACCTACAGAAGGGGCATCACGAAGGGACTCAAGGCACAGGAACCTATCAAATATTAATTGGAATATATACAAAGAAATCATCACACAACTAACGCACGACGCCACCGGACCCGAAACTACTGGACCCAGCCTAGCCATGGAAAGCTTCACGCGCTGGATCAACGAAGCCGCTGATGCAGCTACTCTCCCGCAAAGAGGCACGCAACAACCCCGCTCCAAGCAGCTACCCCCACACATTAGAGAGACCATTGCGGATAAAAACCGCCTCACAGAGAGTGGCAAATAACCAGAAATCCGGCCACCAAAAGACGCATAAACCAGTTGCAGCGGCATATCAAAGCGGAAGTGCAGCGCCACAAGAACAATGACTGGGCGGCCCTTCTAGAAACAATCAGTACAAAGACGGGTCAGCATGGAAAATAACGAAACGGATGCTTCGCCGAAACAACAGGCTGCCACCTCTAACTGTTGGCAATAACATCATCTGTGAGCCGACAGAAAAAGCGGAGGCTCTTGCAGATGTATTTGAAATCAAATTTTCAACCTGTAGTAGGACCATCTAGATGCAGACCACATTCGACATGTGGAAGAGAGGCTGCAAAGGTACCTCAACGCCGACACCCAAGCTGATGACGCTATCAACCCCATCACAGTGGAGGAGGTAGTGGAAACCATCAAACAACTACCACCAAATAAGGCAGCAGGGCACGACGGCATAGGTGCACCACTGCTAAGGCAGTTGCCTCACCAAGCCATTGAGTTCCTCACCTCGGTATTCAACCAAATCATAGCCACTGGTGAATTTCCTGACATCTGGAAGCAGGCCGACATTGTTGCCATTCCAAAACCCGGAAAGGACAGGAGATCCCCGAGATCATACCGTCCATCAGCCTGCTACCCACCACCTCCAAAGTCTTTGAGAAGCTCTATCTGAAGAGACTGCAAACACACATAGACCAAGAGCAGCTACTTCCGGAAGAACAATTCGGCTTCCGGAAGGAACACTCTACGCCGCAGCAGCTACTTCGGCTAACTGAACACGCTTTGGGAGCCATGGACAAGAAGGAGTACTTTGGCGCAAGTACTCTTGGATGTCTCACGCGCGTTCGATTCTGTGTGGCACGAGGGCCTACTATACAAGCTCCTCATACAGGGTGTCCCCTCTACCACACGTTAAGCTGCTGAAAAGCTACCTCTCCAGCAGGACGTTCAGAGTGATATCAGAAGACGCATGTGTCATCCATCAAACGACATCAATGCAGGAGTCCCACAGGGCTCTGTCATCGGTCCGATCTGTACAACCTCGTACACTGCAGACATACCCGAAGACGGAACAGGTTGACACAGGCCTCTACGCGGACTGACTACGGCTCTATTTACGCGGAGCTATAAGAGCAACCCACGCTGAGAACTAAGCTGCAAGAGCCTGCTGACAATGTTGAACGGTGGGCAAAAAAGTGGCGCCTAGCTTTCAACCCCACCAAAAGCCAAGCTGTCATGATCGCCAGGCGAAAAATACCACACCAACTACAACCACTTAAGCTCTTCAACGAGGATGTTAAATGGTACTAAAACAGCTATGTATCTTGGTGTCACCCTAGACAGCAAATTGACCTGGAAGCAGCACATCAACAACACACGAGCTAAAGCAAGAGGAAGGATGAGGACCCTCTATCCGCTCCTAAACCCTTCCACATCAATAAAACCGGACCAAGCCATTAAACTATACTCGACATTAGTTAGACCCATCCTAGAGTATGCTGGTATAGTGTGGGTAACGCTGCCACCACACACATCAAGAGACTACAAGTCATTCAGAATCGCTCCATCAGATACGCCTACAAGATGCCGAGGGACACGCCCAGCGCCGTACTGCACAGAATCAGCGGGCTGCAAACGCTGAAAGAGAGAATAAAGAAATCCGCCAAGACCTTCTACGAAAAGTGCCCTAAATCCAGCAATCAACTGATTGCACGACTAGGCACAACACAACATCTCCATGAAAACATAAGGTGGCCAGTACACCTACTCAGATAAGACGACTCACCACCAAGAGCTGACAACTCTAAAAATGCCACACCCCTAATGTAATCCCAATAAACATTAAAGGGAAGGAGATGCGATAACCTCGCAAGAACTTCCCCGCACTCCAGGTCCGAAGTTTCCTGGACGATGACGTCTGTTACCGCTCGACTCCTGGAAAGAGCGAATGAGGAGTCAGTATACGCATACGCCTGTGTGTTAGCTCTACTGGTTTATGCGCGTTCTGTCTCGTTCACGTAGTGAAGGCGATAGTGAAGCCTTCTTCTTCTTCTTGGGGACTGCCTTTCCTCCCTGCCCGCCGAGTGCTAGGGTCTTACCGCCACACGGCCCACTTCCAGGTGGAGTGGGACCCCCTGGCGTGAGGTTAGGGTTGCTACCGATCTTGAAACCTTACGGTGGCAACGACCGATCGGAGCAACACTCCCTTTTATGTCCTGAACATCAGCCCCTAAATCTTGCAGTGACCATGAGCGGCTCTCCGGAAAACGACGACCCTGTCAACTTTCCTGAAACTGACATGGACTCTACAAACATTGCTGAAGATGACCTGCAGCTAAACCAGCCTAATATGGAAGATTCTAGTAATCAGGATATGGTCACGGATGACTGCGAAGTGCGTCGGAAACGAACACTTGGCTCACCCTCTGATCTTGCAAACGCCAATAAGAAGCGTGTCCTCTCGTGGCACCCAACGCCAACGCAGCCAGGAAGAACCAGACCAAGAAGAATAGAAAGGCAGCTGTAGATCCAGATGGCTTTCTACATCCACAACGCACTGCGCCGGCAGCTCAACTTTCAACAGCTGAAGCCAGTAATGAAATCCCAGTCACCGCTAATCGGTACGACCAACTCGCGGCAGAGGATGCCACTACATCTGCACCCACATCCAAACCGCCTAATGAACCCAAACCCGCACCAATTGTGCTAACATTCAAACAGGACTTCAAGACGCTTGATATCCTGCTTAAACAACTCTGTAAGGCTGGCCACGAGATCAAGCCAGCTGGCCGTGATCTCTACAAGCTATCCACTAGGAACAAGAATGATTACATGACAGTGACTAAGTACCTCTCCGACAACAGTCTGCCATTCTACACATTTCCTTCAGTACCAGAGAAATTACTGAAGATAGTGATCAGGGGCCTCCCTTACAATATGCAACCAGATCATCTAAAGGAAGAACTGGAGGACGCAGGATACGTGGCAAGGACTGTGGCCAAGCTCAGGTCACCAAAAACACATCAAGAAGTACCCATCTTTCTGGTAGTACTAACAGACTCCGTTGAAAATAGATCAATCTACCAGATGACTTCGCTATGTTCCATAAGAATCACTATGGAGAAACTACGCAGCTCGCGGGGACCACCCCAGTGCTTTCAATGTCAAGCTGTAGGGCACATCTCCAGACACTGCGACATGCCTGCAAGATGTGTCAAGTGCGCTGGCGACCATCCTACCAAAGAATGTACACTGGTTAAAGGTGAAACACCTCCTAAATGCGTCAATTGTGGCGGCGACCATGTCGCCAGCTACAGGAAATGCACAGCGTTTACCCGCTACAATGACAGGCAAAGGAAGAACAATGCCGCATACGCTGCAGCAATGAAGAAGCAGCAGCAACAACAACAAAAGAACCTTACCCAGGAAGACTTCCCGGCTCTACCGACACAAGAGAACAGCACGCCTGAAGACAATATGACAGCAACGACCAGCAGACAAGCTGCTGATCTAGATAACAATCCTGTCCCGAGCAAAGACCGCGCCAGCCGAGACTACGCCAGCCGGTTGACCGGTAACCAAAAGACAGCAGATCACCTCCAATAAGAGGCAAAAATCAGTCTACACAAGACAACTGTCCGCCCGCTTCGAGAGGCAGAGATCAACCCGGGCCCTCAAACCAGCAGCAGTCTCAGCACCAAAATGAAATTGTGATGCTTTTAAACATGGTACAGTCGCTCCTCACAGCCGTGACAGCAATGATCACCGACCTCCCGCGACAAATCTCAGCCGAGGTGCAAAAAGCAATTGAGGCCACCCAACGTAGTGCAGTAAACTCAACCCAAAATGGCCAGTAAAATCGAAGGGTTAACAATCTGCGAATGGAATGCCAACGGCATATGGAGGCAAATGGGGGAATTCTCAGAATTCCTGCGCGACGAGCAAATTGACATCTGCCTCGTCAATGAGACTCATCTAAAACCACAGGTTAGAGCTACAGTCCCAAACTACAGCTGCTACCGAAACGACCGCTTGACTGCCGGAGGAGGAACTGCGGTGTACATCCGTAGATCAATTAAACATCATGAAGTAGCACTCCCCCAACTTGCAACAATAGAAGCAACGGCAGTTGCTGCCGAGACTTCACGTGGCCAACTACTCCTAATTGCAGCCTACCGTAAACCAAGCAACGCGGTAGACAAAGACGACATAGCCACCTTACTGCGACTACGAGGCAACGTCTTTATAGCAGGAGACTTAAATGCGAAGCATCACCGCTGGAACTCGCGACTCACTAACACTGCCGGGAAGCAACTTCTCCAAGTAGTTGAAGCCAACGACGGGGTAATATGGGGACCCACTGAACCCACCATCTTCCAGCGCAGACATCTCCCTGACGTGTTGGATTTGCAATCACAAAAGGGATGAATCACACCATCGCAATTGCAACAAAGGCAGCACTCTCATCAGATCATGTCCCTGTATTATTCTACCTCACAGAGAGTGCGTCCCTGCGTGATAATAGAAGATACAGAAACTTACACAACACTAACTGGGATGCCTATAAAGACTTCATCGTGCAGTGCATACAAAATGCCGCATTACCTGAAACCGTAGGACCTAGTACGGCAGCAGAAAACATGGAAAAATGGATAAATGAGGCAGCCGAGGCAGCAACACCCCCACAGAGTGGTAACCAGCGATGTCACTCCAAACAACTGCCCATGCACATCAGGGAGGCAATAATTGCTAAAAACAATCTCATTAGAGAGTGGCAGGTTACAAGAAACCCCGCCACAAAGAGGCGCATTAATCAAATGCAGAGGGAAATAAAAGTCGAAGTACAAAAGCACAAGAACAGTGACTGGGCCGCCCTACTCACTACGATCAACACTGATGATGGGACTGCTTGGAAACTTACCAAACGTATACTGCGAAAATCCAGCAGGCTCCCGCCTCTCTCCGTGGGCAACAGCATAGTCTGTGACCCAATACAGAATGCGGAAGCGCTAGCGGACTTCTTTGAAGCCAACTTTCGGCCCGTTACTGACCACCTAGACTTAGAACACATAAGGCACGTAGAGGAAAGACTTCAAAGATTCCTCAACGTAGACACCCCTGCAGATGACGTCATAAACCCCATCACGGTGGACGAAGTAGTTACAACAATTAAACAACTTCCTTCCAACAAAAGTCCTGGACATGATGGCATTGGTGCGCCACTTCTTAGGCACCTACCACCTTTAGCTTTGGAATACCTAACCTCATTGTTCAATCAAATTTTGATCACTGGAGAATATCCAAGCACCTGGAAACAAGCGGACATAATAGCAATTCCTAAGTCAGGCAAAGACAAAAGATCTCCTCGATCTTATCGTCCAATTAGCCTCCTTCGCGTCATCTCAAAACTTTTTGAAAAATTGTACCTCAAAAGGATACGCCACCACATAGACCAGGAAAACCCACTACCAGACGAACAGTTCGGATTCCGCAAAAATCACTCCACTCCGCAACAACTGCTTCGACTTACAGAATCAGCATTTGAGGCAGTTGAAAAAAGAGAATATTTTGGCGCCATCCTCCTAGACGTCTCACGTGCGTTTGATTCTGTGTGGCATCAGGGACTACTGTATAAACTCATCACGCAAGGAATCCCCATGTCCCACATAAGACTGCTCAAAAACTACCTGGAAAACAGAACGCTCAGAGTACTGTCTGAGGATGCAGTCTCCTCATCTAGAAACATCTGTGCCGGCGTCCCACAAGGCTCCGTCATAGGTCCTGTACTGTACAGTCTTTATACGGCTGATGTGCCACGAACCGAACAGGTAGAAACTGGACTATATGCGGACGACACGGCATTTTTTACACGCAGTATCAGAGCAACCCACGTGAAGACAAAATTACAGAGAGCCAGTAACAACATCGAAAACTGGGCGAAAAGATGGCGCCTAGCTTTCAACGCCACCAAAAGCCAGGCGATAATAATATCCAGAAGGAAAATACCACAGCTTGATCCAGTGATGCTATTTAATGAGGGAATCCAAGGGACCAAAACAGCAACTTACCTAGGAGTAATGCTCGACATAAGACTAACTTGGAAAAACCATGTCAACAACCTCAGGTCAAAAGCAGAAGGTAGAATGCGGACACTCTACCCTATACTCAACCCAACAACCACATTACCACCTGACCAGGCACTTCGAATCTATACATCACTGGTCAGACCGGTGTTAGAGTATGCTGCTGTTGTGTGGGGAAATGCAGCGACCACACACATTAAAAAGCTCCAAACTGTGCAAAATCGGGCCATCCGATTTGCTTGCAAACTCCCAAGAGAAACGCCTTCCACTATACTACATCAAGTTAGTGGTTTACAAACATTGAAACAGCGTTTCAAAGAAACTGCCGCCAAATTCTACAACAAGTGTACAGGATCTGAAAACAGACTAATAGCCAGACTTGGAAACAGAGCACATTATAATGACAACATTAGGTGGCCTGACCACCTCCTACTATAACGACGAACACGGAGCTGACTACTCCCATTATGCCATACCCATAATGAAAACTTAATATAATTAAAATGGAAGGTGATACGATAAACGTAAGAACTTCCCCACACTCCGGGATCTAGGCCACCCGGTTAATGTAGTCTGAGGCCGCTCAAACCAGACGAACAGCAGAAGGCGGCCAGAGAAGGTCGCGCAGGCCACCCGCAAATGCATCACCGCCCACAGCCGATGTGTCGGCGGCCGCTCTTCGCGAACTGGCGAAAGCGGTCACCGACGCTATCGGCAAAATACCAGAGATGGTCGCGGCAGCAACTGTGCAAGCAGTAACTGCCGCAGCAGCACGACCAAATGAACCTGCAGAGCAGCAGGAAAAGTCAACCAATCAACAGTCAAGCCAACATAACCAAACTACAAAGTAGGGGAAGGTGTCACCAATTGCGGGTGACAGGTACCCCTTCATCAATACAGCCAACGCCTACGGCGTTGGCAGAAGCTGCGCTCCTCTGCTGCGTTACCTGCAGCTTGTGGCTGTTTCTCCACTGGACATGGCGCGGTTTGAGAGGCAACGAAAGTAAACACCCGGCTCTACTCATCCCATACATCTTTTCTGTAATAAGAGGGGAAGCTTTCTCGGCGTTGTATATATAAGAAATTTTCTCGGAAAAATAGCAGGGTAAGAACGTTCGAATATCACGACATTTCGATGGTCATATCCTCTGCCGCCATTGTCAAGTGACTTGACAATGGCTGCAAAGGCTATGACCGCAGAAAAACGTGCTACACAAACGTTCTCTCTCGGTTAGCTTCCCGAAAACATTTTATCTATTGTTTCTGTTGATAACATCCCTCTTTATCAGAAAAAAAGCATGCCGCGATGAATATAGTATCAGTGGTCAGGAATTTTTAGCGGCTTCTGGCGTAAAATAGTCAGTTTGCGTAAAAACACATTGTTTAAAATTTAAGTAAAAAAAGGGTATATGGGACACTCCAGGGACAGATGGTTAAACAGTGCCGGATCTAGAAGGGTCAAACCGAGGCACTTGCCTCGGACGGCAACTTCAGGGGAGCGGTAAAATCATGTTTGAAGGGGAGATAAATGGGAAATTCGTGTGGCGGTGACCTTGTCTTTTAGCCCTTCTACCTCTAGCAGCAACCATCAAGGGGGCGGCAAAA
Source organism: Vandiemenella viatica (assembly GCA_031002005.1). Lineage (NCBI taxonomy): Eukaryota > Metazoa > Arthropoda > Insecta > Orthoptera > Morabidae > Vandiemenella > Vandiemenella viatica. The sequence goes on from JARYHS010011857.1 coordinate 18,704, forward strand.
GCAAAGAATAGCTCTATACTGCCCCGGCTCGGAAAATTCGTAGATTCGGCACTGGGTTTAAGGAGCTGGATTATATTTACCAAATGTTGTATTTACTTATGGAGAGCTCTAAGTAGTCTTTTCGAACAATATTTTTGTATTAGTTACCGAGAGTAACAAACAATAAATTCAAGATGATTGCATTCTGACATCAAATACTGATATTGGAAATACGTTTATATTAATACTTCGCTAAGTATTTAACTTCAAGAACCAAACAAGAGACTGATTCATTATTTGTTGAAGGGAGGGAGGAGAAAATTGGAAAGGTTGAATGTGTGAATGTTTGGCACCAATTTTTAATTTTTTTAAATTTTTTCAGTGGCTTTTGGCATCTGCTGCCATACAGCCAACTCGATAGTAATTATGCCACTCAGTGCTTTTAGTATCTCCAGTATGAAATTTTTCCAGTTAGTTAGACACACCACAGGACGGACATTACATTCACAGACACAGCACTTAAATACCCTTGACCGCTCTATCCCCTATGCTACCGAGGCAGGCGAGTTTACTGATTTCGTAAAGTGATTATCTAAAATGTTTACAGAAATGATAAGTTTCTCGACATATGTACAGTAACAAGCAAAGCCCTTTCTTGCTCTATCAATGTCGATTTGTAGGTACTATGAAAAACTGTACTATTCAATTCGCGTTCAACAGGTAAAATATATCAAAATCGATGTGGGGAAAATTAATGACGTATTATTTAAACTGAATTCCGTTTTAACACAAAGTTTGTTATTTTTCAGTGGACCAGACGCCGCCCAACTTGACGTACATGTGGCAGACATACGAGAGGGAGCAGATCGCATGCAGACTAGCCAGAGGGCAGGTCTGCCTC
>JARYHS010011858.1:0-20999 GCA_031002005.1 Vandiemenella viatica
ATCAAAAACATAAAAAAAAATACAGAGAAAAACATCAACACGAAAAAAAAAAACCCAAACGTTTCACTTCTTGGGCGTGTACACACTGATACACGCTCCAGGTTTTTTTTTTTTTTTTTTGTTCTTATGACAATGGTGCTTTTGAGGGAAATAAATATAGCTGCATAATTTTTAAGAAGAGATGGGTTGTGGGGATGCTATACGACTTGTCGACGTGGTCCTTAGAGGCGGGAAAAGCAGGAATGGTAAGAAATTATTCGCCTGGACTGATTTAGGTAAACCACAAAAACCGAAATCTGTACGCCCGGACGGGGATTTGAACCTGCCTCCTCCCGAATGCGAGGCCCAAGCCTTAGTGCCCACCGGTACGTGGCTACTGTTTGGTAGCAGCATCTATGGTGCTGAGCCCCTCGGATCTTTGCTCCCTGGATTTGTGTTGATCCTGCGCTGTGGGTCCTTCCCTCGGCTCATTCAGTCCGGCTGTAAACTGAACGGCAGTGTTCCAGTTTAACGTCGTGTGGATTAACTTTGAAGGACGAATTCGGCATCCGAGCAGTCAAACGGAATATTGCAGATGCGACTGTAACGTCCCGGGAAACAGTACAGACTGACTCTGCACGCGGGCGGAATCGAGTAGGATGATTTAAATAATCGTGCTTGGTAATCAAATGACCCCCAAGAGTTTTTCTCACCAAGTCCAATTTCTTGTTTTGGTGTTGAGGTGTCCCCCCACTTCAATAAGTCAAATAATCTTTGTTCTGCTTAAATTATCACAAATATAATTACCAATCGTACAAATTAATGATGGGAGGGATCGGGATATTGCTTTGTTAATTATCAACGTTGTAATGCCTACTATAAGGTTTTCTCCTTATTTATACCATACCAAAGAAACCACACACACACAATTATATTTTACAATTTCTAGTATCGGACCTTTATTTACTCTCTATATTCATTACTGGGTTTAATACCACGGCTGAAAGTAAACTATCCTTCAAATGAGTCAGTTATTTTTTAAATATCAACTGAAATGGTTTATTAAACTTTCATAATAACAATTATTATCCACTTATCTTTTGGTATCTTGTTTACAAATATTATTCTACTTGAACACAATGGTTACAGTTCATTTGTACAATTATACTTCTCCTCTGCCCTTGGGCTTATCTTTTTTAATTTTTGCGTTCCTCCAGCCAAGATTTTGGAACGTCTTTCTATCCATGCTTCTCAAGCCATCTTTTTCCGCAACAACCCTCGTATCCAGAGATCTTATTTTGTCTGGCCCGACGTTCTCTGATCTTGAAACTTAAATATCCAAAGTTAGTATACATAACATAATGTACTTAATAACAAAATATTCTTATAATAATAATTTTCACAATTAGTAAGGTTGTGTAGCTCACATTACTTTATAACATAGATATAAATTTATTACAAAAGCAACATTTATTCTTAGAAATGGTATGCAAACAAATTAAAATAAATTCTCAACAAATCAGTGGTTACTTTTTAAATGTTCGCAAGGTCCTTATACACATTTACTGTACTCAGCGAGATCAATGAGTTTTATCAAGGGTGGCACTGGGTTTAATCAATACGAATGTCATTTTTGGTGATCACAACTGGCGTGATTACCATTTCGAATGGACGGCGTCCGTCGCGCTGCTTGGAGTCGGCTAACATGATGTCTTCACTTGAAAATGCTTAGCCAGCATTTTACGGAATTCGCAGCTAAGCCATTCATCCTAGCTGGTTCGAACAACTGCCGGACAAAATCGTCCGTCGTCGGAAACCATTGCTCCGATAAGTCTGCTCGGCTCCCACCATGAACAAGAGTCAAACTAAACAAAAATTCGATGGCTGGCTCACGCACGAATCCGAGTTCACCTTGCAATCATGTGACCATACGCATCCTCACTCTAGCGCTATCAACATACCTCTCGCTTGCGAGCCCTTATCGGCCCCCAAGGTCACACTTCGGAATGTAACCGCCATTATGTATTTTGTTCCCACCGGCTATCAGCGCGGTTTACACGTGCAGCTTCGCGCAAAACTATCTAATTTCAAAACTGAGTGACGACTCACGGCCAGTACACTATAGAGTCACAATTCTGTTAAGAAACAACACATCACAAAGCCTTTTACTGGTCTCTAGTAAGGAAACAGGAGAGAATTCCAGTAAGTATCACCGTCTGTTCGTGGACCATGTAAACTTTTTTTCTGTGTTCTTTGTAAAGGAAAATGAGGACCACCTCAGCGTTCGCTTAGATGACTACGAAATGTAGCCTAAAATATGGTCAACAGTACGCTTGTACCAGAATTTGGACTCATCAGATTCCTGGAGCCCAATTGGTCAAATTGTTGTGGTCGACGTGACGATTTCGTGTGATGATATTGGCCTCGCCGAAGATTTTTCAAGCCGTAGCACACTCTCTTTCCATCTGAGAAGAAACTAGACATTACATTAAAAAAAAAAAAAACTTCAGTCGCTAAAGAAACACAAGGGGCTGTCCATTAATTACGTGAGGTGTTGGATCTTAAATTTGTACCCTCTGGAGAGATTTGGTGAGATCTGGTAGGACCCCCCGCCCCCTTCCCCCAATATGAGATTAACCTTATAAAAGTTGACATGACATTATTATTGACCCTCCTACTTATTAGATTTGGTGAGATTTTCTCGGACCACTCCCCCTCCCCCCTATTTTGAGCTCACGTAATTGTTTGGTGCCCCCTAAGTTATCAATTTGACACTAAGCACGTTAATTATCCTCTTCTTTCAAAGTTTTCAGATGTGTATATCAATATGAACAGATTTAACTTAAGTTGCACTATTTTCTCATACCGATGATTACTTTATTTCATTAAGATTTACCATTAAGTCAGATACTGTAGCTATATATTTTGTCGCAAAAATAACATTTAAATGCAAAAAAAAAAAAAAAGAAAAAAAAACTCAAAGAAAGAAATATATGTTGCGATACCAATGAATTGGAAAAGACAACAGACAATGATTTTGTAATTATACTAGCTGGTACAAACGACTTTGTTCGTGGTTGTCATGTATTTTAAAGGCTTTTATGTTTTTGCACAGAACCTTAAATATTACCAGGACAAAGAAGCTACACCCTGCCATAACAGCAACCCCAGTGAAAGTACCATTCACACACTAAATAAGTCGCATATAAATTATTTATGTCATTTTCAATAACTGAAAAAGCTGAAAAAAGTGTCTTAGTCTAGAACATTTTAGTGCATTCAGGAACATTCTAGTGCAATCTAGAAGATTCCAAAGTATTTTTTTAGATCACTTTGGCTGATTTTCTACCATTTTCTAGATATTTGCAAAAAACTGAATGACTTCAAATGTAAATTTTGTTTAAGCAAGATGATGGGGAAAAGTGGGTTGGATTTTGTATACCTGACGTAGATCGTGTTTTTCTCTTTGTTTATAGTATAAAACTGTAGGATAAAAGGGTTGACTTTTTGTAAACCAAACGTAGGTAGAATTTTTCTGTTTCTTTTGAAGTATATATGTGCAGTGTTACACTGCAATCTGATAAAACACTGTGGATGTCTGTAAACAACATTGGAAATTAAGAGAGGTGGGGGTAAAGGGAGTGAGGTATTGGGCTTTTGCAAACCAAACGTAGGCAGTATTTTTTTGTTTCTTTTAAAGTATATGTGTGCAAAGTTCCATCGAAATCAGATAATATATAGTTGGGTTTGTATAAAACTTAAGGGGTGTAAAGGGAGAGAGGAGGTGGTTTTTAAATTTTTGGTTTCTAAAAACCTTCGTCGTGCCGCCCAGCCCATTCTTCCAACATTTCAAGTCAATCGACGTACCACTTTTTGAGTTTTGTGAGCACAAACAAATGGAGGCTTAATTTTTATGTATAAAGATTACAGATTTTTGCCACCCTCTTTCAACTCCCTTACTAACAACAGGAGATCAAGGATTATCTACCACCAAAACCGTAATTGGGTGGCAGAAGGTAGGCAAGGAGAAAAGTGTGTCTTTACGTACACACACCAGCTTTATATATATATATATATATATATATATATATTCGGACGCTAATTAATTTATGTGGCACAGGTTAAGTTTCGTTAAGTTAATATTATAAAGAGAACAAACGCGTACGGGATGTAATGTTCCTAATCGTTCAGGATGTGAAAGCAATTTGTTTGTAATAACGCCTGATGTTAGTATTTCACAATGTGTAAACAACGTATGTGAATTATACGTCGGTTTTTCGTATTGTGGTCTTAACGATACACTTGTTGTATACAGGCAAATAACGATTTTTAAGCGATCTATTTTAAATGAAACACTTCCCACATAACGTTGTCTCAAACTAATCGGTAGCAAAATGAGGAACTTTGTGGAGACAGTATGAGTTCAATAATCTTTCATACCCCATTACCCGAAAAGGGCCTTTGAGGCCCTATATTAGTATCCCTCTTGAGCTTCGCTCGGGGGGTATAAAACATTTTTAAAAATTCCTCCACTAATTTCTTTGAGGTATGTTGAAGCTCGTAGTTGTAAGTTTTGCAGAGTTCTGGCCGATAATATCCTGGAAAGGATTGTGCACCAGTGATACCCCATATTCCGAGAAGTTTACAGAGATGTTGGTAAATTAGGTAATTAATACCATATTATCCTAAAAGCTGTGTTGAATTCCAGTTTGTGGCGGATCGGTAGTAGCAAGAAATGTGTGGAAGTAGTGGGCCAAACCTTTCATCACAGCTTCAGCATATTGTTATTTTATTTTTTTAATTTTTTTTTGTACAGTACTTTATACACATTCATGGTGTGGATACCTCTCACTCTTGAAAAATACGGAACGTGCAATTTCACAAAAATCTAATGATTATCAGTCTCTAAAGACACATAGTTTACTGAGGAATTTTGTAAATTTATTTGCCATAATTAGTGTAGTTAGTATTTTCAGCTACCAGTGTACAAGGATATACAGACGGATCCCCTCATCCATCTTCCTGATTCATATTAATCGCTTTTTTTTTTTTTTTTTTTTTTTTTTTTTTTTTAAATCGCTAGGTTCTTCTGAATTATTCTATATAAAATAAAATTTCTGTTTTGTTATCAAACAATAACAATCACAATGACCTTTTTTTAAATAATAAAGGCCTTGCAAATCTACGGCGCGAGATAGGGTCGTAAGAGGCATATGTGGAAAATGCGGGTAGGGATTCGGCAATGAGTTTTTGATGGAACCAACCTGACATTTGCCAGGAGGGATTTTGCTAATTCGTAAAAAACCAACATCTGGATGCCTGGACCGGTGTTCAATAGCGAAACCTCCGGAATACAAAGCCTGACCTTTACCGCTCAACCATCTGGCTCGGTCATACTGATTCAAAGATGCTTAATTTAACTTGGACCTCAAACGACACGTGGAGTGTGATGAAAACAGAATCTCGAGACCTCGGGACGTTGAGATTAATTGATTCGAGGAAAAGCTGTTTTTGCTTCGCTGATCGCTGTCTGCGTGGGAGTAGTAAATGTAGACTGGCTGAGGGGAGACACATCAGACGCAGGCGACAGTGGCGCTGTCAGTGGCGTAGTAATCAACTTCCGGACCAGTCAACCGCAAAAACAAATCAGCGACTGTCGCGCTGGCGGACGGAACTGCAAAACACTTGCGGTTGCTACCATGTCATCACTCCAATAGGCTACGCTACGCACGGATGCAGTTTCTTCCACCGCAGCTCGCCTCAGAGACTGCTATCAGTCATGCTAGAAGAAATTAATATACTCTAGAATAGAGTGCGCCATGGCTTAAAACATGCGATCCACTTCCGGTTTCTTTTTCTATGCTAGTAATACAGCTTCATCGTGGCCAGCCTCGGTAGCGTAGGGGATAGACTACTGGCCCCACGTAACGAAGGTCGCCGGTTCGAGTCCGGCCGAGGGCATGGGTGTTTAAGTGTTGTGTGTTTGTGTGTTTGTGTGCTTGTCGTGTCCGTCCTGTGGTGTGTCTACAATTACTTGAAAGATATATATACACACGTAGAGAAACTGAAAAACACTGGATGAAATAAACACACACTTGAGCTGGCTGTATGGCCGAAGGCAGCCAAATGCCATTAAAAAAAAAAAACTTCATCGTGACTTGTGCCTCCGTAGTTCAGGAAATCTGCCAGGCACCAGGTCTTGGATAGCTTGTTCGCGTCTCGTTGATGGATGAAATTTTTAGTAATTGGTACTTAATGTTGTGGGTAGCAGTAGAGGCGTGCAAAACTTCTCAATTATTCCAAAATGTTTTTGTACTTATATATATGCTTTAAACTAAAATTGTAGACAATTGTGCTGTACATTAAATTTATTTCAAAAAGAGCAATCTTTTGCTTGTGGTTTTACGCCTCGTCGACGTCGAGGTCACTAGAGGCAGGAAAGGATAAGGGGTGGGGGGAAGGAATGGGAGGAAGGAATTCAGCCATGCCTTCTAAAGGAAGTATCCCGGCATTCGCCTGGAGTGATTTGGGAAAATCATAGAAAACCCCAAATCTAGATGCCCGGACGGAGATCCGAACTCGCGTCCTCCCGAATGCGAGGTGAGAACGTTACCGCTCACTCACCACGCTCGGTTTAGAATTTTAGTGTGTTTGTTTGTCTGTCTGTGTATTAGTGCATTACACAGAAACTAATGTATATATTTTAAAAAACTGCACACTGTTATTGTATTCGTCGTCGGATAGGATCGATGATACTTTCATCCAGAGATGTTACTAAAAGCAGATCGGAGTAAAGATTGATAGCAAATTACATTAAATTTAATTACAATTCTCATCATTTTATTTGTACCTGCAAGATTATCCGAAGAGTACGAATAGAAGAAACGTTTATTTTCATCAAGAAAGAAAATGAGGAATTTTTAAAATTTGTTTTGACATTTTTTTTTTTTACAACGAAGAATAAAAGAATAATAAGCTGTAGGCCTTCTTCTTACTTTAGAAATTATTTTTACGTACGTGAAAATACCTGGAGTTTCAGAAGAAACTAGAACCGAAGAAGACAAAAAAGGAGAAAAGAGACAGAAATGAACGGGTAAAATGGGAGGAGGCCTTTCTTTTTGCTTGAAGATCTTTACAGGCTGGCAAAGCTTTGCTAATTTGAAGATGCTAGGATGCTCCTTGGTACGGATTCCACGTTAAACTGTAGGTACGAACGATAGAGGAGCACTGCGCAGCCGGTAAGGAACCCTGTTTTTTGAGATCATACAAAATTATATAGTCTGGCAGAGCTTTCTCGCAGTTGAAATGCCTAATATATGCTACATATACATACGTGACAAAGTGTATACCTCGGATTTTAATTAGAGTTTTTACCGAAAAGTTGTTGCCATATACACAGTGTTCCCAACTACACCGTAATTACTGTAAAGACACCGTATTCAGCATAGAATTGCCACCTACCGTAGGGTTATAACTACGGTAGCAAAATACACTGTAATTTAAGGAATCGTAATTCTTAGGTAATTGTGAAATATTCTTCAAATTTCAAGAGTTTATCGACCGATGATAATGAATCCTTAGTTTTATTTGGGTATTTATTTTTTATTCTGTTGACAACTCTATTTTTTTTCCTTTAAACGCGTTTAATTTTTGAGAATTCCACAATTTGAGCTTCGAGATATTACGCGAACAAGTTTGATAGATACGTAATTGCCGAATTTGACTGTAGGTGAATACTAAGAACTTTTGAATTAAGTCTGTTAGTATTCGTAGTTGACATTTTGAATTTGAAAAGGATGGTGAGTGATAATGACAGCGTTTCTGTAGAAGATACTAGGGATGGGCAATCAAAATAATATATCGATAAATATCGAAACGATATTTACAAACACTATCGATATATATCGGGGAAAAAATATCGATATTTCGATATATCGATATTTCGATATTTTTGTATAAACTTTAGACGGCCAACCTTTTCAGAAGCCGGGCCAAATTTTGGAATTACAACTCTCTGCCGGGCAGCATGCGTTACTTTCTTGGAAAAAATACTTTAATATTTTTATGAAGTAAAAAAAAAACACTTAAAATGAAATATGGATATTTACTGAAGTATTAAATGCACAATTATCTTAATGCGACTTTTGACATTGTTTGGCAGAACTAAGGGCATCAATATTTATATCGCATAAAGTTCTCCAAATGAACATCAGTGATTCGTGTTCTGAGTTGTGACTTGATCATCCGGCTGAAAAGCTGTTCATGCAAGTGTTTCCATATAGCGAAATCATCCGCAAAGCATGTTTGTAAACTACAGGATATTTCTCCTTGTACAAATATTCTTTCAAACCTGGTGGAATTTCTCCTTAAGCTGTGCGTCACACTACAATTAACAATATTCCATTTGCAAATTTACTGGCAATGAATTTATATCAACTGAGAATGGCGTTGAAAATGCAGATAAAAGAATATGATGTTTTTTCAAAACTTTAATCGATTTTCAAACTCATGATTCAAGTTTGATATTAATGAACTGTACTTAATCGCCAACGCCTGTGTCTGCTTGCAATGATACCTTGGAAAAATTAGTGAAATTTTTATTTTTCAACTGTTGGTCCCAAAGCCCAAGTTACATTTGAAACGCGGCAACAACATCAAACATATTATTAGCCAATTGGTCTTTGCATTGCAGACGAATGTTCAGGTTATTTAAATGGCTAGTAATACGTCGACTAGAAATGCGAAGTGACAAACACAAGCCACGTCTTCAAACTCTTGGATACTTTTCAAATTTATGGCATAGAATGATTGTATCTCTGCCTTCAAATCAAACATTTCCTTTTTTTAATTTTTGCACGGTACAACCATCTTACTTCAGTGAAAAGTGTTAGGTCATTATAGTCAGAATGCAAATGCTTGACGAATTCTTGGAATTGACGGTGGTTCAACGCCTTAGATCTAATGAAGTTCACTATTTTGATAACCACGCTCATAACACGATCCGTTTTTAAAGACTTGGCACATAAATTCTCTTGATGAATAATGCAATGAAAATTTAATGATGAGGTATTATCAAGTTTACAGGCTTCATTTTCAATCAGTTTTACTAAATCTTCATGTTTTCCAACCATTGCTGGAGCTCCATCCGTCGTCAAATACAACAATCAAAGCAAAGAGCGTACTTCCAGCTATGGGTGGAAACATTAACTGCAATGACAGACGCAAGCGATCCGAGAATGTCAGGCGACCCACTAACGCGCCGAAAGTTACAGGAACATAAGCCGTGATAAGGCTCGGTTGTACACCCGCACTGTCCATCCCCGCAAGATCAATCGAGCGATGATCTTCGTTGAATATCAGCTTAACTTAGACTAGAAGTCAAAGCTTACGTATGTAATGAATTAATGATCCAGCTCCGCGGGCCGCGGGTTGGCCATCCCTGGTCTAAAGGGAGTAATTATCTAAAAAAAAATCATAAAATACATCAAAATATTTAAGAAAATTCTGAAAATTAAAGACACAGGTAGAAATTATACAAACTTTTATTAATTTATTATTTTTGTCAATCAATCAAACCAGTATTCGTCTGATATGGACATCAAAAGGACTCTCTGTTTGATGTGCTCCCCCGTCAATTTACTCCTGTTGTTCAGTACAGCTAAGTTGACTGCAGGAGCCACTCTCTTGGACGACATAGAAGAAGCTTGACATATAAGGTATTTCAGCGCGCTGGAACACTGGCAATTCACCCAAAACTTTACTGGGTCTGATTTTCTGTCTATTATTGGTTGGTCCAGATACTGCTTAAGCTCATTAGGAACTGAGCCAGAGCTTGGAACCTCTTGCATAAGAGTACTGCAAAGGGATAATAGCTTTTCATGTGTGGACCAAATTAATGCGTTATCTGCAATATATTGTGTTGCTGCTGTAGACCTTACTTCTGGAGAACTTGTCCTCGTCGTGTAAGTTCCAAGCGAATATCATTACTTATTGTAGATATCGCATTTGACACACCGATTGGAGAAGTGAAGTTTATACGTTTGAAACGCGGGTCCAAAATGGTAGCTGCTGAAAGGAATGTAGTTCCTTCTAAAGGACTTAATTTCTCTTGAATTCTTTGGAGTAAAGCCTCTTTTACCGTGAATCCTAAAGTGGTCGAAGGAGTAGCTTGTTCAGTTACTTGTCGCATCAGATTTGTAACATGAATGGCTAAGCTAGCAGTCAAATAATTTGTATCACTAACCTCTTCAGTGGCTTCTTTGAAAGGACCAAGCAGGACAATGAGGTCACGTATTACATTAAGCTGTTAAGTTGCAACCATATCAAGTGTGTTTATATTTGACTGACTTTTTGTAGATAAGATTTTAGCTACAATTGCAGAGAGTCTGAAAATCGTTCTAACATATTAAAGTAGGAGTTCCATCTAGTGCTAACAGCTTGTGTCAAAGTCAACACCTCTCCCTCCTTTTCCTCAGATGTTTCTTGTTCAGATCTTAATAGATCCATAGCATTGACAGGCTGCTTAAAATAAGTCACAATACTTTTTGTGTAATCGCAGAGTGCTGCAAATGAATTATTTTCACTTAACACTACATCAACGATTTTCATCATCAGGGCTTGACCAGTAAGTTGCAATTTCTAATCACCAAACCTCTCTGCATTGCGTATGGTGCAAGGTCATACGATGTTGTTGATGGTGATTCATCCGTTGGATGGGAATGTTAAGCTTGGCGCCCCCTTTAGAATGTTTCGCAAAAGTAGACCTGAACATGCCGACAACGGCTTCCACCCTCTCCCTTCTTTCATCTCTCATCCACAACACTCTATACCGAGCCACACAGTGTCACTGTCATACACACTTAGTAGCAGTGTCACAGTGAGGAAACCGAGCGTGGTGGTGTAACGGATAGCGTTCTGGCCTCGCATTCGGGAGGACGGCGGTTCGAATCCCCGTCCGGGCATCCAGATTTGGGTTTTCCATGGTTTTCCCAAATCACTCCAGGTGAATGCCGGGATGCTTCCTTCAAAAGGCCATGGCCGAATTCCTTCCCATTCCTTGCCCCCATCCCTTCCCGTCTCTAAAGACCACGTTGTTAAAAAGGGACGTTAAACTGTTAAAAAAAAAAAAAGTGAGGAAGTAAACGGGGAATTTTTTTAACTGCTTAACGTCTCTTAACATTGAGGTTTTTAGAGACGGGAAAGGATGGGGGACAAGGAATGGGAAGGAATTCGGCCATGGCCTTTTGAAGGAAGGATCCCAGCATTTGCCTGGAATGATTTGGGAAACCATGGAAAACCCAAATCTGGATGCCCAGACGGGGATTCGACCCACCCTTCTCCCGAATGCGAGGCCAGAACGCTAATCATTACACCACCATGTTCGGTGAAACGGGAAACCACCCCATTTCATCTTCCTAGGACTTTCCTTGGAGGGATATACATCACCCATGGTAATCGCCTACAACCTGACACGGGAGAGGCGTTCGAAGAGGACCTTACTATCAGTAAAAACCATTGGTGTCTCAGTGAATAAAAATTAAAAACCACTCTCACTACATAAATCACAAGAAAGTATTCTTTAGTGGGGCTGTAATTCACGAGAAAGCTATATGCATACAATTACAATGAACTTTAGGATGGAGGATTTAAAGCAATCCAGAATTGGTCTATTAAGTTCAAAGTGCGATAATCACTCCATTACATCAAAATTTTTCTGTATACTTGGAACGTATTCCCTTTAATCCTATATAAACCAACATTCTGTATTCAAGGTTTCCGTATTCAAGATTTTCGTATTTGCGGCTAATTTACGGAACATATTCCTTGCGATTAAGGAGTTTTGACTAGATTGTAGACATTTAAATGAATTAACAGTCATTCATAATGACTTGTGGTTCATCAACCCATTAATTGTTAGTCGTAAATGAAAAAAAATTTAAAAGATAATATTTCAACTACAAAGATAAAACAACCGCTTACATGCTAACATAAAAATGACGTTAACGTAAAATTGTTAAAATTTAACATCTTTTTTTAACCTATCAACCGCTGATGAAGCTGTTATATTTCGACGAATTCACTTTTTAAGACACTTTCAGAAGATTGGATATATACGTATATTTATCCTATATACATGTAACGATTAAATTGGATACTGAATTGCGTTCGTAGGAAAAATATCGAATTGATGCTTAAAATCGATACACTAAATACAATATCGATGTATCGATATATCGAAAATAAAAATATCGCCGATAAATATCGATATTTTTTTAAAAAAATATCGATATATCGATACATCGATATATTTTGCCCATCCCTAGAAGATACCCTAACACTAACACCAGCGAAGAGAAAGCGTTATAAGCAGAAGTTTCGGGAAGAATGGTTGCTAAACAAAGAATGTGTGATAGCGATGCTTATTTTAAGCACTTACCGAAATTTATGTTGGCTATTTTGAACTTACCACACTCGAATGCTGGGTGCGAACGAGTGTTAGGTGAAGTTAATGACATTAAAACAAAAAAAGAGCAATAAACTCGTAACAAAATCCATTAAAGGAAATCTTTTTTCGCAGCAAGCTATACAGCGACATGGGAAAAACTACGTCGATTTTAAACCTACTAATGCTACGATACAAAAAAAACATAATATTGATATGTATAAAAATGATATTACAATTATACTATCTGATTCAGATTAAAAAATTTTTTTTTCAAATTCTTGCTGTAGTAACATTTAATTTTTTACCGTAATTATACCGTATTTTAAATATAAACTACAACATAATTTCGGAAAATCTACCGTAATTTTTGATAAATTTTACCATCAGCTAGATTTCAAGGTTGACAACACTGCATATACATACAAATTCTATCGTTATAAGTACAAGGAGTGTAAGTCATTATTATTTGATTTGACTTGTACTCCCTTTGCAGACCGGATAAAATGTGAATTGATTTATACTAATAGGTGCAATGTTGAATTGTTAGGAAAAAATACACAGCACTGGCTTATACTGTTAATACATATATTCAGATGATAGACATGAATTTATAGTAAAAAATTGATAGCAAGAAATTGTGACTTATACTCCTTGTACTTATTACGATAGAATTAATGTCTGTTCGTACAAACTTCAGACACCACCATTTAAAATAATGCTTGCAGGGAAGCCATGTGAACAGTGCTAAAGTTTATCTGTGGGCAATCAACAAACATAAATTTACTGATAGTTTTAAGGACAAGGTAGAAACAAATGTCGTAATTAAGGCATTGCATACAATGTAAAAACAGAAGTAAAGGATGAGATACAAGTAAAATAAAAAAATAAAAATAGGACTACACCTCTGCTCTTACCTACCCATCCAATATTTCTTTAGCAGTTTATTTGAGAATTAATAGCACAAATCTCAAAATCTACCTAGATTAAGTCACGGGCGCAGTTACAAACCTACAGCGCCTGTGTCAGTAGTTAAGTAACAAATTTTATGGGGGCCGAAAAAATAAGTTACTACTAAAAAGTTAATTAATTCGATCCTCAGGCGAGCACATCATTAAATTAAAAAATTCCTTATTAGTTTATGTAAGCATAGTGAAGAAATTCCCCATCTAATTAACACTTTAAAATTTTACAAACACCGTTATGTGTATACGGATATTCTTTATTTCGTGTTAATTATTACTGTTTAGTTACATTTAACTGTCGTAATATGTTATTCACTGCGTCATTCACTATTGCGTTATTGAGGTTCCGTATTTCTTCGCAATTCTTTGAAGAATAATAATAAAAAAAAACTATTTGTAAGATGTCTCCGAAAAAGTTTTTTCGTTTCTAATGATAATATAATTGGAAAATTACGTTATAATTCTGTTTGCACGCCACAGATATGGCGTCCGCGTGTTTGAGATACTTGTCTGCCTGACCTTGCAGCACTCCAGCGCATGCCTCTGTAACTGATACACTTTGGAATGCACCAAACAGCGCCTAATGAAGTGCCCATTGCGCTCTATGGCCTCTCGTGGTCCAGAGCTGAACTACGCCGCTTTGAATAAGGTCCAAAACAATGTCAAGAGATCTCTGGAGGAAGCAACAAAACCAACGAGTTGGTATCAGGATACAACGTACTGCTACATTAGGTAGCTACAACAATAATTAAACGGAACGACATCACAAAAAAAAAAAAAAAGTCCACGATATTACTTTTACGAGAAACCTCTTACATGCAGATGGGGATAACGTGAAATCAATAGAGCAGACATTATTCAGGCTAATAAACTTACACAGATAGTAACATTACAAAATATCATCAATCTGTTTCGTTATTAGTACCCATTCCTCGGAAACAACATACAATATCACGAAACAATAAATCTAAACAAATTAATGAGGCCGAGCGTGGTGGGTGAACGGTTAACTTTCTCACCTCGCTTTTGGGAAGACGCCGGTTTGAATCCCTGTCCGGGCATCCAGATTTGGGTTTTTCATGGTTTCCCCAAATCACTCCAGGCGATTGTCGGGATACTTCCTTCAAAATACCATCGCCAAATTCCTTCCCGTTCCTTGTCCCTAGTCTCATCCCACCTCTAATGTCGGCGAGGCCTAAAGCCATAAGTGATAAAATAATAAAAAAAATAGTGAGCTCATATACTTTTCATTACATAAATTCAAACACCCAACCACAAACAACTAAAAAAATTGACGAACAAGAAAAATCAGATGCTGGAAAACCAACTGAATGAAATGAAGTTACAAAACTTATCATGACCTAAGGACAGAAACGATACCCAAACTGTGACTCCGGGCTTACACCTTTTGACCCTAAAAACGAGAACTATTCTTGGCCCTTTACACAAAAAATCACGGCCTTACACCTAGTTGCAAATAAGGAAGTTATTTCTGTTAGGCATCGACTTTGCATCGGGAAAAACGTTTCTCTGTTCTGCAGGACAACATGAATGGAAATGAGCAGTGAAGATAGAGTAACCTCGACTGGGTTAATTTTTATTATTTTTTTTATTTATTTGTAATTTCATTTCCCCCGTGGGGGCTGGGCTGGCAGCGGGTTACGCCCGCTCTTCAGCCTACATTTTTTATTACATGATTTATTTATTTTACAGTTAATTATCTTTCTTTCCCTTTGTTTACATTATTTTGTCTTATTTTTACACAACATTTTGTATTTACTCAAAAGTGATGTTTTACAATCAGTAGAAATTTTCTGATATTTACATTATTACATATTTCAGTGCTTCTTGTATATAATATTTACATGCTTGTTGCCTTAATACAATGAGAAGATTGCCAGGTATTGATAGTGGTTCCGTGCTGTTAAAATCATTTGTATTTGGATTGGTTGTTTAGGATTGATGGGATGGATAGATGTCAGGTCGGATGTGTTGGTTGGGTATTGTAGTGGGTGCCTTGGTGGGCAAACTACGTTACAATTATCTTTCATACCTTTATGATTAATAATTGTGGATTTTTAATTTTAATTTTTATGAAGTAGTGAAAATTATTAATTTTGCAAGAATCTCGACGTTAGTTGGAATTTAGGAAAAATTGTCACAATATGA
This sequence comes from Vandiemenella viatica, assembly GCA_031002005.1. Lineage (NCBI taxonomy): Eukaryota > Metazoa > Arthropoda > Insecta > Orthoptera > Morabidae > Vandiemenella > Vandiemenella viatica. The sequence continues at coordinate 15,556 of JARYHS010011858.1, forward strand.
CATTTATTTTCTTATCACTGGCGATTACAAGTCTGAGCGAATTTACCGTTAACATTAACACAAATTGGCAAAATCATCAAAGCAACGCTCAGAGGTACAATTAGCCGTCATGAGCAAGCAAACAATTGTATATTTACTTTTAAATATATCTCAAAATCAAAATGCAAGAAATGATGACAACTGGAAACAGTGAAAAATACAAGTTATGACGACCTCAGACAAAGGCATCATAATACTGTGACTTTACAGTTAAAAAGACAATCATGGGCGCCACGAACGAACAATATATCATTCTAAAATAACTAGTTCTGGCAAATTATGCCACTAGCTCAGGGGTTATTGCAATTAAAAAGTGAGAACATGGATCTATCCTCTCAAAGTCGTTTAAGGGTTCTGTTTCACGGAATGCACAATCAGATGGCTTGGTCGTAATAAGTTACCATTGTAGTTCTGCGTCTGATGTCTGCGGTGAATGGAGCGGGCTCACGATATGTGAGACTATCTCACAAGGCAGCTACAGGCATCTCTGGTCTGACAATGCGCGTCATCGCATTACCGGCTGTGTTGCCGTGATAAGCTTGCTCCATCAAGCCGGCAGCAACAGTTGGTAAGAGAAGCCAACTTTCCAAGTCCACCTCAGACTAGACTCGACTAGAATCGCAGGCAGAATGTCCAGCTCCTCGCTCTTCGGTCCACGAGGAAACTTCTCGCTCCGCCCCTTCCAGTCTCGAAGCTCACATATAACAGAAATTCCCAGGATTTTAAGTTATATGCTCATTTGGATTGGATCTTCAGGTCGGCACCTAATGTCACGTGATATCCCCGATGTGTGATTTGGCCAGAGTATCTAACAGAGGTCGGACATATTCGGCTAAGTTCGCCGGGGTGAGAGCACATTCGGGTGTCGGGCGGCAGACATTTCCCGCCGGGTGAGTGACCCATCCCCAGGGAACAGAGTGTGTGGTCCGGCAAACCCCAAATCCGCAACGTCCTGTCGCCAAAGATCGGGAAGACCAAGATTAGCTTCAAGCCTACATAGCTCAATAATTCTTGAATGTTCGCTTTACCAAGATACACTGTATGTTCACCATTTCACTACAGTCCTCACTTGGAATCTTGCGTACTTTATAAAATTACAACAAAAATCTATTTAGGTGGTCGCCTAAGATTTATGTAAATTACCCTAACATTATGACATATACTATAATAAAAATGCACCTTGTAACGTGGCGACAGCGCGGCTCGTTACAGTATTGGGAGACGGTTGAAGTTTCTGTTGTTTAAAATGTGCAGTGCTGGTGGTACATGTTTGTAATACGGTTTTATTGTGTTGGGTGTTGTGATGTGTGGTGTAGAGAGCGGGTTATGGATGTTGTTTCGGCGTGCGGTGAAGGAGGTTCTGAGACGTTCAAGGAAGAGGAGGAGGTGAGGGTTAATTTCGTCCTGTCTGCTTTAATAGCTGCGTGAAGCATTGAAGTTGAGTCGAGAAGGCATAATAACCGCATAAGTATTTCACCAATGTGCTCGGAAATAACTCTAGTGGCTACAAAGAGTTTTTAAATTGTTATCTAAACTCAATAAACCGAAATAAATTTGAAAAAATCATCACTTTCGTAGAATGCCGAAATGTTCAAGGCCCTAACTATTACACTGAAAGAAAAATTCTCATTGGTTACCGTAAAACTCTTTAGGTATTTGTATTTTTCCCAAGACACTTCCGAAGTACATTTGACATTACCACTTACAATTAGAATAATTGTGATCCTATCTTATGTTCTTAGCCGATGACTTTTCGGAAATGGCAGTTTGTACTCAATTCTCTGCCTCATGTTCTATAGTAATTGAGTCTTCCATGCAAAAAAGACAAGGTACCCTTGACGTTCTAAAATGATACCTCTACTTTAGCAAGATTCTTCCACAATTGAGGAAAACAAAATGTAAGACCAAGTAGAAAATAAACATGAGTGTTTAATTATGCAGAAAGAAATGAACTCTTACGATAGGTTTCACAACATATCAAAAATGTTTGTTACAACATAAAAGTGAAGGTGAAATTATTACCTCGACAGTACGTAGTTATCAAATTATTATTTAGGGTTGTCTTAGTGATTCTGAGGCCTTAGTGGTAGTAGATATTAAAGCCATTACAACTGAATTACATTTATAGGTCATTAAATGAAATTAGTTCATCTCTCATTTTTAAGATATTTTTACTGTCTGCCTTGTGCTGCCTTGCTAAAGAACATCTTAATAACCACCCAACAGCCTTATTTTCGTCGTTTTTATAAATGCATTTCTGTATTATTCACCGTGAATTGTTTCAGAAACGAGTTGCTCTCCAGAAGGTGAATCAGTCGCTATTCAGAGGAGGAACTTAACAGCTTCGTCGAGAGCAATTTAATTCAAAATATTCGGTGTCCCTCCCGCAGCTATAATGGAAAGAATAAAGCACAGTCATTAGGAAAGGAGGATTCTCTTCTCGTTTCGAGAACTATTTCTCTGTCATAAAGTCCGACACTACAGCGGGAGCCTTTCAGAGGCTCGAGATGCAATTATTTTTAACGAGCCAGCATCGCAAGGCCGCCCTACTAGACAGGGGTCTTCCAGCAGCAACAACAGCACCAGCTGATACCATGAACTACTTTCCACTCCAGGAGCGATGGCCGAAAATGCCCGACACGTTTTAGTTAACTACCATCACTCCACATTAAGTAACATACGGCATGCCCCCTTTTCTAGTTTTTTTCGGTTTCCTCTAATAACTATCGAAATGGGGAAACCAAGTTCTCAAACAATATGTTGCTCAATATTTCTCCCTTTTGCTTTCCTCTAAATTAAGAAGGATGTCAATAGAAAAAAATAAACGGAAAGTAGAAAAATCTAAAAAAGTTGGCACAGTAAAAAACTAAAAAAAACATAGAATCATGTGAATAAAAATGTTCGCTGGCTCTATGAGCACAAAGAAAAAATTGAATAACTGTGTTTTACTAATTTATTTTGTGGTAAAATATACAATACAAGACAATAAATAACTATGTATCATACTAAAACAATCAAGAAGGAAAGTGAAATAAATAATTCAAAGTGTAAGTACATACCACTCTGTAGCAGCTCTAGAAGCTTTAGCAAACTCTTCCAGTGACAATGTGACTTAAGAAATAAGTTCATACAGCTTTTGATTCTGTACCACACAACCGACTTTTAGCGAAGATTCGAGCATACGGTATTTCGGATCAGACTTCCGAATGGATACGTGATTTTCTAACTGGTCGATCACAGTATGTCGTTGTTGATGGGGAAGCCTCTTCTAAGCCAGATGTTACTTCTAGCGTTCCTCAAGGAATGGTAATAGGACCACTTCTTTTATTTATTTATTTTTTTATTGTAATTAATGGTCTTTGGCTTTCGCCAATTTGACCAACTACCAGGGACACATTTGTTTACACAAAAATCCAAACACTCGTAATACTGTATTGATCATTAGCCATCATTAAGATGCAGTTTAGCAATAAGAACATTTTAAGTACTTCTTCTAGATTAAAAGCCTTTTTTAAATCACTTCTTGATTTTTATAAACGATCTAGGTGACAACGTCAAATGCTGGTTGCGATTGTTTGCCGACGATTGTTTAGAAATTCAGCGCGATTTGGATGCTATTTCCGAATGGTGCCGTAAATGGCAGCTTACACTTAATTGCAAAAAGTATAAGGCAATGCGAATAAGTATCAAAAAGAATCAATTTGCTCGCGATTACGAAGTAAATAATTCACGGTTGATTCCCCGCAGTATTTGGGGGTAATAGTACAAAGCAAAATGAAATGGGACTCGCACATAACTTCCGTCGTAGACAAAGCTAATTCTAAATTACGATTCATAGGTCGCATTCTGAGGAAGTGTAATGCTCATACAAAGGAAATAGCGTACAAGACACTAGTGCGTCGGCATCTGGATTAATGTTGTGGAGTTTGGGATCCGTGGCATCATTGATTCAGTGGAGAGGGTACAGAGGAGAGCCGCTCGATTCGCGACTGGTTGCTACAGCCCTTATGAAAGCGTCACAGAATTGATACATAGATTGTGCTGGGATCGTTTGGAAGACAGACGATGTCATTTGCGTTTGAACGTGTTGGAGAATATGCGAAATTCTATGGCCTACGAGTGTAGTGAGATCCTTCTTCCGCCAACCTATTTGGGTCACAATGACCGGAGGGACAAGATTCGCGAAATAAGATGCCATACTGATGCTTTTATGTATTCTTTCTTTCCTCGTGCTATTCGGCGTTGGAATGCGCGGAATTAAGATTGGTGCTTAGCACCCTCTGCCACCCACAATGTTTGTGAATTGCAGAGTATGGATGTAGATGTAGAAATTAAAAGAATGTGGATAGAATCAATTCATATGACGCTGTTATCAACTTTGCGTAGTGATATTCCGGAGTTGTTTCCCCTTTGTCGATTCGCTAGCTTGCCAATTAATGGAAGTGTGTATGCGTCCTCATCGACTTGTGAACAGTGCAAACTGTATTCTGTTTTATAGATATTAATTCGATGTTTAATTTTTTAGGTTAAAGTTGGGATCCATCACAGTATTTGCTTAGCTAATAACGAAAAAAAAAAAAAACCAACAATCTTGATCTGAACTGAGGGTACATTTGAACTTCCCCTGCTACAGTAAGGAGACGCTGTATTAAATGACTTGTAGTGTGCTATTTTTTTTTTGCCGTCATCAGTCTTTCGACTGGTTTGAAGCAGTCCTCCATCTCTTCCTATCCTCTGTTAACCTTTTCATCTCAACATACCCCTTACAACCTCAATTATCTGCTTCATATATTCTAATCTCTGTCTTCCTCTACAGTTCTTACCTTCGACTGTTCCCTCCACCAACAAATTAACTAATCCAGCATGTCTCAAAATATGACCTACCAGCCTGTCTCTTCTTTCTGAAAGCTTCTTCCACAAACTTATTTCCTCACCCATCATTTCCAAAACTCGTTCATTTCTTACTTTGTCTGTCCACTTAATTTTCAGCATTCTTCTGTAGCACCACATTTCAAATGCTTCAATTTTCTTTCTTTCGGGTATTCCTTAAGATCATGTTTCGCTACCATAAAGTGCTGTGCTCCACACATAGAGTTTTAAAAAGTTCTTTCTAATCCTTAGATCAATATTTGAAACTAAAAGGTTTCTCTTTTTCATGAAGGCTCTTTTTGCTAGTGCTATTCTGCTTTTAACATCATTCTTGCTTCGACCATCGGTTGTAACTTTACTTCCCAGGTAACAAAATTCACTTACTTCTCCTATTGCATCCAATCCTATTTTTATATTTAATCTACTAGTATTGGTATCATTTCTGCTATATTTCATAACTTTTGTCTTGCTTTGATTTATATTCAGTCCATAGGTAAATAAGCAAAACAGGTGAAAACGTAAGTAAAGTGTTTTCA